>CAHIKZ030003604.1:1070000-1095000 GCA_903632075.3 Acanthosepion pharaonis | reverse complement strand
TATATACATATGAAAATAAATAATATTACTCCTAATTCTCTGGAATGAAAAAAAAAGTATACATGTCGTTATTGCCAGGAGAATGTATTGTTTGTTGATTAAGTTATGGCGATTAAAACAGTCACATAAAAGGGGAAGAAGAAAAATGACAAATTAATTCAACTTGGTAATCGAAGTTTTATTATGTTTCTGAATTCAAAATAAAGCGCGTAATTTTCCAATGAATATTTTATTTAGTTTAGAGAAAACCCATCTAAAATACACATTAACTGATCGTTATTGCATTTTGATACAATTAATATATCGTTATAAGTTGTAATAAGCACAAATGAAATAATAATAATAATAATAATAATAATAATAATAATAATAATCAGACATTCTGAAAAATTCCTTTGACCCGAAATGCGGATCCTGTGATAAATATCCAAAAACAATTGCCTATATTTTATCAGGTTGCAGTGTTAACATCCACTGAATATAAAACTTGGCCTGATACTGTGAACCAATATCTGCATTGGAAAATATGCTACTTTTACGAAGGAAACTGCAAGAAATTGGTATGACCATCAACCAGACCCAATTACAGAGATAGGACCTGTAATAATATTATAAGTTTTTGCAATAAACACACACACACGTACACACATACATACACGTACACTCAACTGGGTAGCTGGAACCCCCGGATTACTAGAAAGAGTTCCAATAGATTCATTGAAAGGATTCCTGCTAAAGAAATAATAAAAATTGTATTCGCAAGTACAGATCACACATTACGAAGAAGCTTATCCGTGTAGGACCCTGAAAAGATGGGTATACAACAGAAATCAAAGGAAATAATAATAATAATAATAATAATAATAATAATAATAATAATAACCTCCAACAAAAAACAAATGTCCATCTCCTACAAATATTTAAACACCAAATTCACTCCATCTTGGAAATTACAAGAAGACTGGATGATGGTATGCGTCAAGGAACATGAAAGTAGTAAGCATCTTTTCTCCGTAATAAAAGAAGCCAACAAATTCAAAATGGAGTTTCAAATGATCGTAGAAATGCATGTACAGCGCAATACACCGGCTGAAATTGCAAAATACATAAAAAAGACAGCAAAGACAAATGCAACCGACGAGATACAGAATCGATGGCAAGATAAACCGCTTCATGGCCAATACTGTGCCCGTATCAAACAAGCTGACGTAGACAAAACCCGTACCCATCAGTGGCTACGTCGTGCAGAGTTGAAAGCTGAAACTGAAGGTTTTATCCTTGCTGCATAGGACCAATGCTTGCTAACTAGGAATTATCAAGCAAATATACTAAAATATTGTGTCAGCCCAAAATGCAGATTCTGTGATAAATATCCAGGTTCATCATCTTGTATCAGGTTACACGATATTGGCACCCACTGAATATAAAACCCGGCATGACAGAGTGGGCCAATATCTACACTGGAAAATTTTCAACTTCTACAGGAAGGAAACTGAAAGAAAATGGTATGAACAACACCCAGACCCGGTTACGGAGATAGGACCTGTTACAATTCTATGGGGCTACACAATACACACTGACAGAACAATCAAAGCCAACCGCCCAGATATTGTTATTAAAGACCACAAAAAAAAAAAAAACAGTGCCTCCTTATTGATATGGCAGTCCCTGCTGACTGCAATGTATCATTGAAGTTATTCAAAAAACTGTCAAAATACAAGGACCTTGAAATAGAAATCTCAGAAATGTGGCATATGGGAACATCAACAATCCCTGTTGTAGTTGGAGCCCTAGGACTGGTTGGAAAAGATTCCAGTAGACTAATTGAAGGGATTCCTGGAAGTCCACGCCTGAAAGAGATACAACAAATTTTTCTGACAAGTACAGCCCACGCTTTACGAAGGGCTTTATCTATGATTTTTTTTTGTCCTTGGAAAGTGTCATGATGCCATTTTTAACTTTAGGTCCCTGGGCGGGACCCGGACAGAAATGTGTAAACGCCAGAAATCGAAGAAAAAAAAAAATCCGTAAACTAATTAACACTTAGGGTACGAAGAAAATTACCTGATATCTGTCGCTGGTGGTCGTGGCCTGGTAGTCATGCAGTTTTTCTTTTTATGTGCCATTGCCTTTAAGGCGTAGGCGATCATAGCTCTGTGCACCCCCTCCACTATACCTTGCATCAGTTCCTTCCCTTGCTTTCTCCCACAGACAACGTTATGTCATCCACTTGCTTAAGCCCGCCAGGTATGTAACATGTTGTTTTCCCTTGTCTCTCTCTCTTTCCCTCTATTCGACCCGTGAGTATCAGATTCTCCAGCTCATCCTTCCTCATTATCTACCCCAGAAACTTCACCTGCTTCTTCCTGATATTAAGTATAGGCTCTCTTCTTGCTTGCATCCATTCTAAGACATCATCGTTGCTCACACGTTCGGTCCAGGATATCCTTAACTTCCTTAAGATGTTATCTGAGAAAATACTGATTATAATAATAGTTATTAAATGCTAAGAGAAAAATTACGTTATTTTTTGAAGGATTACACTTGTTCCAATAATTCCTTGGCACACTCCGCAAAACATACCAAAGATAACTTGATTTCTGTGAGCTGCGCACCTGAAAGATTAAAAAAAGTTTTAATAATCAGAGACAATAATGTTACATCAAATGAACTTGGGAATATTTTATCACAATTGCAACTTCGAAGAACAGTTTAAGGTACAACTCCTGAAAACAATATCTCGAACCCACCGACATTTCCACTCATAAAATGGACTACAATAATAATAACATTAATAATTTTTGTTTTGCACACTGGAAGCTATTTCCAATCTTTCCGTGGGTCTACATGACATCACTGGAATGGCAGATGTGACAACACTGCTTGGAAGAGCTCATGTGGATAATGAAAATGTTGCGTCTTTTAGCTGCAGGTCGGAGCTGATATATCATCACATCAGATAATCGGAGACAATATAATATGCAATAATAAAAATAGTTGTGTTTTTCACTTTATTTTGAAAGGTGTCTACTTACAATAGTTTAATCTGACACAATACAATGAACATAGCGATGTGAAGTCCACTGTAATACACTTGAAATTGATATATATATATATATATATATATATACACATTATAAATTAATTGATTTAAAAAAATTGATTTTAAAGACATTAGTTCTATTTTCATCCTCAAGCGAATTTTTTGAAACATGGTTAGAACTGTATAGCGAAAAAAAAAACATATAATCAATTAATTTATAATATTAATGCTCTGTAAATTTACATTGAGCACTATTTTGTAGAAATAAAAACATCTATAAGAACACCGGATTATATATCTTACAGTTCTTTCTTTATATATATGTTACGACCGAGCGAATAAAAGATAGCCGTCTGCCCATGGCAATAATGAAAATTTCAAATTGGTCAAGTGGCCTACAAGGCAGAATGCTAAGAGATAAAATTAATTAGGTCATGCACTGACAGAGAAAAATGTCCGCTGGGCCACCCACAAGTTACAAAGAAGGAAAGATTAAACCATTAACTATCTGCGGAGATATCATTTGGAAAAAAACACCTGTTTTATGTCAGAGCTGGCCATGATAGAAGAATTATTTTATCGGAACAGATAATTGGCTACAGGGTACGGAAAATCATTGACCAACCTCAATGATTGTTTGACGAAGATCTCGTTGACGAACTCTAGATGAAATTCGGTTAAGATAGAGATTTGGGACCATCCTGGGGTCAATGTGTAAAAATATGTTTTAATACCAGCAAGACATTTTTGTAGAAAATTATTACCAGCAATAAATTTTCGAAGAAAAAATTATTACCAGAAATACATTATTACCAGCAAAACATTTTTGGAAAAAAAAATATTACCAGTAATATATTTTTGGAAAAAAATATTACCAAAACTACTTTTTGAAAATAAATATTACCAGCAATAAAAATCTTGTGATCATTAAATAACCCATTGAGGTGTTGATATGCCGTAAAAGAAAACAAACCAAACCGAAATGTCGCAAACCTCTTGCTGCTCTATCGCTTTTTCCATGGAAAGTTTTGAGTAGAACTACATTCCTTCGTCCCATAAGTCCTAACCTCCACGGCTAAGATATGCTGCACCACCCACATTATAACGAATCGGATGCATTCGCTTCGTATTCCATTGGTGAGGTGTAAATCCCACTCTAGCATCTTCGTGCAAATCACTGTTTTGTAGAACCGACGCCCATCAGAATGCTTCCTTAATCACTACAATCTTAACCTGTTCAAGTCTAGGTTTATCCTCCATACACATAAACTGTGCCTCTTGTGATTGGCTCTTGAGCCTTGTATCATTGTAAGAAAAACAAAAATTATCAATCTGACGTTTTTTTTATAAGGCGAAAACAATTTTTTAATACGGATAACTTTTACAATTATTTAATTTAAAACTCAATATTATTATTAAATCTGGCATTCTTTCGTCCATTTTTGTTTGTTCTTGTGTTTGTTGTTCAGTTATGACCCACATTATTCTGTATTCAATTGTAATACCTAAGAACATTTAAAATGAAATTGCCTGTTTCTAGATTTCTTTTCTTGGTACATGTAAACTTAAATATATCCGATGACGAAAACAGATAAAATCTTTGCATATTTCTTTTAATTTCGATATCGAAATTAGAAATTATATCTATGCTGTAGGTTTGGAAAAATTGTGCCAGAATTTGAGATAACGATTACTTTGAGTTATGTATGATGCATATTTTGTGAAACCAATCGTAATGACGAGTGTTTCAACGATGCGTGTCAGTTAAGAATATATTTGTAGCATACTAACAGACGAAATCTTCAAAACCAGCTACAAAAGCTGAGCTCCACGGAAGAAAGATAATATTGTGATATTATCGGAGTATTTACATTTTTACAATGCAATAAAACACTAAGAAGCTGTAACGTGCCCATAAAATTATGCTTGAAAAGCGCCCTATTCTCATCAATAAGAAAATGTCGTTCTCCATTATAACGGAAAGACGCGTAGAGCAAGAATAACACAGGATAAAATTTGGAACTTGGTTGGTGTTTTCTACACCATCGAACATATTAAACCAGTTATTTTTTTCGATCGTTTTGATGGAGGGGGAAAAGTTTCCTTTAACGGAATCAATATTCAAGAGAGTTTCGAAATATTTTTCTCACTAAACACGGATTTTTACTCAAAATTAAATGAGAGCTGTCTGATATATGTCGACACGTCATTGCAGATATTAAAGAATATACAGAATGTCCCAGAAATCGACTTCGAGATTTAAAACTATCGCGAATTAAACATTTTTTATTGTTATTCAAAGATATTCTTAAACGTAATGAAAATACAAACATTAGAAATGTATTCAAGTTAATTATAGAAAAAACGATAAGACGTCAGTATCTTTCATTTTCCACGATACACAGACGCCTTCTTCCTGTAGTTTTCGCCATGATAACTCGAATTTCTATAGAGATGTTATCCTTGAGTTACAGAATTGCCTACGATTTATTGATGCATATGCCCTCATTATGGTATATCCAAAGTAAATAAAGGGTCGGCATCAGATCTAAAGAAAATGGTGGTCATAAAGTTTCAGAATTTCATGAAATTATCCGTTGAGTAAAAGTTTGATTAAATCCGACATAAAATTACAAGCTTTCGGTTCTTTTTTCAGTTGTGAATTTTTTCAGAGACAATTTCTTTATGTTAATGTAAGTTCTGAGAAAAAAATATGAATAATAGTACACTATGAGATTTTGAAATACCTAGGTTACTTTTGAGCCGCGCTGTATAATTGAAAAAATTCTAATTGTTCTTTTTTTTTTTTGAGAAAAATGGAATAAAAAACGTTAATTATATACGATTCGAGCTAATACTAATAATAATCTTTATTGAACAAAGTATTCGAATAACTATCTTCCTTTTTTTTTTGTTTATATCACAATATTTAGAATGATATTTTTCTGGCATTTGTTAACCGAAATACTAATCTGGTCTTTGATATAGAACTTCCTGAGATATTCACAAAACTTGCTCGAAAGGCATAATAGATGAAAGGAGCATAAAGTTAAGTGAAACTGTATTTTTTAAAAGCACAAATCATTGTCTCAAAAGGCATGTGACAGAAAGTATTGCGGCAAGATATAACCAAATTAGAATCATCGAGGCAAAACTCAAATCAGTGTAACGCTGAATGTAAACATCCTCTTCAATTTAGCTAGCAACATTGGCATTATCAAGAATGAAGGATTGTTAGCATTAAACATTATTTAGACTAGCAAAGTTAGTCGCAATAAAAGGAAAAAAATCTATAGGTAAAAATCTATAAGCGACATATTAAGCGGAATCTCTGTAAGTCAACCAGCAATTTAAACATAGATCGTACTTTCACCTGTAAATCAGGCACTAACAGAAAGAGCACGGGAAACCAATGCAAATATACTGAATAAAGAAAAGGTTTTGTCCTGATAAAGTGAAGACTCAGATCCAGTCGAAATTCTATGGCGACACCTCTCAAAGTGGCTTTACATTAAAAGTGAAACAGTTTTCCCATGAATAAATGCATAAAATACATTCTGCACGATTGAAAAACAAGAAATTACTGCAGGTGTTTTGGGGAATATATAGAGTTTTAATTTCTATTCTTAAGGAAGGAATACTAAAATAATTCATAAAATAAAAGTTTTACTGTTTTTTAGAAAATGGAAAACATTTCTTCTGAATTGAAAAAAAAATCGAGGAAAATATACACTTTCGCAACTAATTCTACTGGAGATTTTACATTTTGGAAATCACTGTATAATTTCTGTAGAACCATATTAAATATATTCATGCATTTTAAATAATGTTGCAGTCTTAAAACCACGAGTATATCTGATCGGTCTGAAACGCTATACTAAAAAGTTACAAACGAACAGTTAAATGAGGAACCAAATTCATTACTATATGTGTTACAATCAAAACTCTTTTGGTTTTTAAGAATTACACTATATCTGTTATGCAGATCTGATGAAAGCAAAAAGAATTTTAGCTGATAAAATAATTTTTCGTTGAAAATTTAGAAAAAAAGAGATAAAAAAATACATTAAAATTTATTAGGCTTAAATTGCTTTGGGATATTCAACTCTAATTTGAAAATCATGTTCTCATGAGAAAAACGAATTATTTTAAAAGGGAAATCAGTTATAAAAATTGAAATTGAAAATTTTTGTTATAAAATAATGACAACAACAACAGTAAACATGAGAATAAGACGATTGATTGCATTAAATAGAAAAATAACCCTAAAATGTCTAATAATAATGATAATAATAATGATAATAATAATAATAATAATAATAATAACAATTAATATTATTGTTGTTGTTATTGTTGTTGTTGTTGTTGAGCATAAAAGAACTAAAATTGAACCCGATTCCATGACAAATGCGTAAAGAAGAAAAGCCCGAATTATTTTTGTTCTTCTTTTGTATAGCATGTCTTTTCAGAACGTGGGGCATCATGGCCCTCCATAACTTCTTGTTTACTGCTCTTCTAATTAATCTTTGACTCTTAATCTCCTTTCTATCTATTGTTGCGCCATCAATACACTGACACGCATTAAGCAGTTTATTCGCTGTTTCTCTGCTTCTCTTGCCTTCAGTACATATTGAGCTTATTAAATTCTATTCCCTTATTAGGCGTTACTGACATTTCTGTTGTATCTTCATGATTGTAAGTATCAGTTTTCTTGTTGGTTCTTTTTTTCTTAAAACATCCTCTTGCTCACATGTTCTGTATATTGTAATCTTAGCATTCGTCGTTAAAAAAAAACTCTGCCGCTTCAAGTTCTCTACTCGTAATAAACACTTTAATCTCTCTCTTGCTGACAACAATGCATATTATATTTTTTTGGTTCAAAATTAGTTATTTGTTTTCTCTTTCCTATATCACCTTGTATAGTAGTTCTTTAATTTTAGTCTTAAGACAACACAGTACAATATGCGTGTCTTACATTGCTAAGATTACGTCCGCCGGTTATAAATCCTGATAAGTTTGCTAGTTCACTTGAAATCACGCCGAATAATTTAAATTAATCCGGTGAGAAGATGCGACGTTTTTGTACAACTATTTCTCCTGCTTTGTGTTCACGAAACCAGTTCTCTATTAACATTCAGCCTATCTCTTATTGGATATTTTACCTTGTAAATCAAACCTCTATAATATTTCAATTAGCTGTTCGTGTTGTATTTAATTAAAAAGACTTTGTTTAATCTATAAAACATAATTATAGATGTTTCTGTATAATGGAGATCGCAAAATATGAATATTGTAATAATTACAATGATGATGATAATAATAGCAGATATCAAGACCACAAAAACAAAATATACATCGTGCTCAAAGACCACAAAAACAGAATGTGCTTAATGCCATGACAAGGCCTGTAGACTTAATGTAACTTTGAAGATCTTTAAAGTAACTATCCAAATACAAGGATCTTGAAACGGAAATCTAAAAAAATAAATGTGGCGTATGAAGACATCAATAAATCCAATTGTACTTGGAGCCCTTTAATTGATTGAAAAATGTCTCGATAAACTCACTGAAGGGGTTCCTGGTAGCTCATAATTTGTATTCACTTAAATAATACAAAACATTGTACTCGCAAGTACAGCAAACACATTACGAAGAGCTTCATCCATAAAATGTGTTCCAGGAAAAATACAAAGAAAGCATAAACTTACAAATTACCGACTGCATACAAGTTGTTTGCAACGCCCTAACACTACAATTAAATGATTAACACAGAAGCTGTAGACTGGGGCTGAGAAAGGGGCAATAAATGATTTACAAAATACAGACGAAAAGATCTTGAAAATATCTAAAATAATGTAGAATATAAACATAGCACTAATCCACTCATAGATCACTTGGTTTATTAGGTTGTTGCATAAATTTGTTGGTTTTGTATAATTTATTTTAATACTTATTATTCATTAAACGTTCTGATGAATTGTTCAACATTGTACTCCCCTTCATTGTTTACGACCTCTTGTCAACGTCCCACAAACTGGTAAATGCCCCGACTATAAAACTCACTAGGTTTTGACTCGAAAATCTCAAGACATGTTTTCAGCTCCATATCGTTGTTGAACGTAACACCCCTCAAATTGTTGGAAAGTGATCAAAAAAGATGGTAGTCTGAAGGGCTAAATCACGTGAATATAGTGGGTGTGGCAGAACTTCACAACCGAGCTCATTATTTGAGTGTGTACTCATCTTAGCGGCGTGAGGCCAAGCATTGTCATGTTGAATAATTATACTGTATCGCCGGTCACGTCTTTTCAGCTGAATTACATCCTAGACATGCAACTATTTCCGTGTGACTTGTCTGTAATAAAATGATCTCCGTACACAGCATTAATGTTTCGAGCAGCTTTGGCGGTTTTGTGATCTTGATTCAAAACAAAGAGAAGATGTCAAGCATGCTTATTCTTGTCTATTTGGCATTCCAAGTAGGTGCCTAATCTGAAATAAAAAAAAATTCAAGAATGACATTCGACAACAGGATGACCAGAATTATTAAGAAGCAGTAATTGCTACGAAAGAATATTGAACGAGATCGTTCGGAGATCATAAAAAAACCCCCAAAAAACCGAATGAAACTAATAGGATATCATAACTCTTGACGTGAGACTACCTGAACATGTTACTATTTATATATAAATCTCTTATAAGGGTTTTAAAATGTAATTATTATATTTGAGTAAATAAACATTTTTTTAATGCTGCTGAGAAAGACTTGATACTATTGCTTAATGCTTATGGAATATGCAACTAGGAATAATAAAATCTTTTGTTAGATTTAGAATAAATTTAACATTCTATAAAAAATAGGGTGTATTTATTTATTTATGGGAAATAATATAAAGATCAAGCTAGAAAAAAACGTAGTAGATCAGTGAAAGTAGAATTTGTGGAAGTAAGGATGAGATATTGCATAATGATAGAATCTGTTCAATACAACTGGAAAGAGAAGACATTCCTACATGGGAAAATGATCTTTTTAGAACTGCACATGTTGAGTATACAGATCAACAATTTATGCACGGAGCAGAGGAAAGGTAAAATTCTCTGGTACTTTGAAATTCAAATAGAGAATCCAACCAAAACTGCATCTGGTATTCATCAACCATAAATAAAAGATAAAGAAAAGAAATGAAAAAAAAAACACTTATTTAATACTTGATTTCTTTGTTTCGACAGAATAGATCTGGAAGAAAGTATAAAGTTAATATCCCCAGTTGCATTTATTACAATGATTTAGTTGATTTATTTTTCAGATTGGTTACATCAGGCGGGACTTAGAGGATCGACAAGATTGTTTCATTTTATTTATTGTCAAATTTAAATAATTCATGTGTGTAAGCATTCATTGATATATTAATTTGAGTCAGAAATAATTTCCGTTTTTGCTATACATAAAAAGTAAAGCACTATTTCATTGGATGCATTTATATATTCATGGCAGTTATTTGACAGTTTTTTGAGTAAAATTTCACTGTGAATTTTTTCCACGAACTCTTGAAATCTGTTTTATATTAGAGGATGTTTCCCACATCAAAGCATTTTGTAATGATTAAAAAAAAGATCATAATTGATTGATTCAAGGGCAGAAGAATGTAGCGAGAAGGATAGAACAGACGTTTCCCTAAAAACCTCATCTAGACTCCACAGTATACAACAATCAGCATAATGCTACAATTTCTCTATGAAGTCCGAACTGGTCCCATATGCACAATTTCTTTTGGTTGTGGGTGGGGGGGGATGAAAAGAATAAAAAAAACACATAAAACTTATCAAAATGTTTACCTACAATGGTATAACATATTTGCATAAAACGCTGTTAGTAACCGCGCCCTCAGTCCTAAGGCAAACAGGAATAAATGTGAACTCACTGGAAGAAGTGTCAAAGTCGCGCACACATTTACGCGCGAATACAAACACCACGATAAACACGAAATGACAAATTTTGAAAATCATTCTATACTTACCAGAGAACTGAAATATATGTCCCCTGATGGGAGATGAATTAAAACTGAAGAAAAATGAAACAAAAATAAAAAGGGATCTAGCAGTTAAAACAAATTAAAAACAAAATAGAAAACGCCAACACTAACCTATCATAGACCTGGGTGACTTATGCTCAACTTAGAGGCCGAAAATCTTCTGGTTGAGCCAATATCCAGTCGGAGTTCGAGATCAGCACCTTTCACGCGACACAAACGCGCAATACACACACACACACACACACACACACACACACACACACACACACACACACACACACAGACACCATTCTCCAACTATCGATGAAGACAGCAGTTTTATTCCTTTCTAATCTTACCTTTAAGCATCTGTTTAAAGTACAAAATGAAATTCGTTACGATACATCGTCCGAATCATGACTCTCCTTTCACCACGCATAGTGCTCCATCTTCTTCATCGGCGGCGTCATATTGATAAAAAAACTGGAGGACAGAAAACATTACCGACCCAAAGTGGTCTTAAACGCCAGCCAGGTGAGTGATGCCTTATCGTTACTGAGACTTTACAACCGGAGTGTCCACGGCCACAGTGAGCGACACTCCTATTTCATAAGACCAGTTTCGTCATTCAGATCATCCTCGACCAGCTCGATACAATACCTTTCGGGACAACAGTCTGATTTAAGTGAGGTCAGTATTAGCCTGTAATTAGACCTTCAAAGCCCTACTACATTCGCGATAAAAGATCGCTCATCTTTTGGCATATAACGGGCTTTCAACTCAGTGAGCACATCTTGATGCTAGAAATGCTTATACTGTCGTTTTCCTCTCGGAACACGCAATCTTGTAGCATATACATCCAATCTAGAATAGAAATGCCGAGACAGGTAATAACGTTTGGAATAGCTAGATTACCTTCAGCAAGGTGGTAACAGCAGATCCCTGACGGATCTGAAAAGCGATTAAACAAGACTCGAAGAAACTTTTGTTCGATATACGGGTGCGGGTGAAAGTAGAGCCGCTAAAGGAAGATGGTGTAGATTTGCAAAGTAAAACTTTCGCCCTCCTTATCAAATAACGATTCCTCCGCGCCCACTGACGATGTGCAGCCTCGGCATTTTCACGAACTTCCAATTCATCTCCAGCTGGAGGTCGAGTCCAAACTATGAACCGAGTATTTTGCAACGCCAATCTAAAGGGAAGAGAAATTCCATTCCACTCGTGCCATTTGATTTCTCAGCCGACTTCGTCTATCTTGGCATTGCTCGTTACAAGCACGGTCATGTTCTCGACATATGTGGAATATCTGACCGAGGTGGAGGCCCCAGGGTTTGTGAACTCGCGTAGAAGTGAAGAAGCCTTCCTTGGCCTTTCTTCGCTACTTTTATAAAATCCACTGTATGTTGTAAGGGACGTAAAATGATAGGATGTGTGATCTCAGTGTTGAACTGCGATGAGATTGGGCGCATATTTCCCATTCTTTGTTTTGTTACAGTCTTTGTCAGAGACCTGTAATCACCTTTTGAATCCTCTATGATCAGCCAAACTTTTCACACATTGCTGGTATCTCTATTGGATTTACATTTTCTTGAAATAACCTTAATATTAGGTTGGTGCAAAAATAATGACGTAATAATGTCGTTTTTGACGTTAAAAATACGTCAAAAACGACATTATTACGTCATTATTTTTGCACCAACCTAATACTTTTGTGCAAGTGAGGCACGGTAAAGTAATCGGTTACGGATGAGATTGACAAATCGGGAAGCCGATTTTGAACTCTACTTGAGTTTGTTACATTCAGTTACGTGATAATACCCTTGGGAGCGGTATGAATCCATCTTTTCCCACCAGCTATAGGTAAATAGCAGGACTGCTTAAGGCTTATAGCTTTGGTTGGCAACTAGCCTACAGGAAGAAAACTCTGAATTCAAAACCACATCCGGCCTTATGACACAGCAGGCATTGTGGACCTCCCTTAATTCGATAATGGCAGTATCACACACGTCACTTTAGATTCTAAAGTAGTTTCTTCGTCGGAGAAAGACTATTATTTTTCTTGACCCAGCTACCATTACATGACATTGCCATAGGTACATTGTTTTTCGTGTATACAAGTTGGTAAGGCTTGAAACCATTCAATGTATTGCGGTCTCTGACATTTCGGTACACCAGTTAAGTATTTTAAGTTGACATAACTCTCTAAGAAACGTCTTTCATATATTTCTGAGTTACTTCAAAATATACTTTCATATCTATTGTCATTTAACTCCAGAATTGAAACGGATAGGTTTATAATCACATGTTCACACGAAAGGAATGCTAGAGTGTAATTAGGTTGATAGTGAGAAGGCACTGTGGAGTATATAGATAGTGTGTTCGAATTCTAATCGAATCCATTATATTCATTTACGTGCTAATACACTTGTGAAAGAGAAAGGTATGAATACTCTTCTCCTCCCAGCTATGGGTAAATAGCAGGGCAGACCTTCTCTACCCTTAAATGACAACTGGTCTACCGCAGAAAGAAATGGCAACCTACTGCGGGAAAAAACTCTGCCTCGAAAGGTACATGTTCGCTTAAGCGTGTATCACATAACTGACGGAGTGCACACGTACCTGGACCAGTGACAATTACTTGAGAATCCTCGGAACTTTTTCATATAACACTCGTAATTAAACAATAATTTCTTTTTAGTTTAATCGTGAGAATTTAGATAAATACATACACTTTTTTTATTGAAGAAAACTGATAATTATTGGCCGAAAATAAATTCGAACTTAGCAGTAAGGCGATGGACATCATTCAAAGTTGTTTTCCATTTCACTATATATGAATGAGCTTATATTATTTATCACATGAACTTTATTAAAATAACATTTTCAAAATTAATGTTTTAAATATTTTATATTTCGAAGATGTCGTACATAGATTTTTAGACAAATTTATTAAAGATTTATATCGGTTTACAATTTTACATCAACTATTTTCTGTTAAAGATTCGAAGAGGTCGCTTTGCATAATGCATTAATGTCGCCATATCTCATGTGTGTATGTAATTAAATACGCAATAATTAGAGTTATAAAAGATGATTAAAAAATGAACTCATACAACAGTAAGCGTGGCTAACTCACAGTGTAATAATTAATGGCTAAAAAAAAATTATTCATTATTGTTCATTTCTTAAATTCCAATATTTCTGTGGTGTCTTATTTAGATTTTTTTCTTTTCTTGCTTTCGTTCATTCTTTTATATCTGTAGATCATTCCATGGTCTTTCTTCTTATTAATTTTTCAATATTTGTTTGATTATTTCTTTCTTTAATTCTTTCTTTTATCTCTGTGGTTTATCCTATCCTCTTTTTATTTTTCATTTTAACTTCTTTCATTGTCTCTTTCTTTCTTTTCTTTCTTTCTTTCTTTCTTTCTTTCTTTCTTTCTTTCTTTCTTCTTTATCTCACCCTCTTTTTATTCTTTATTTTAACTTATTTTTATATTTCTATTTTTCTTTTTTCGTCTGTGGTTTATCTCATTCTTATTGGGTATTCATTTTATTTTTTTCTTCATTTATTTAAAAAAAAAAACGGAAATGTTAGGTAGCAGTTACAGATAAAGTAGACTGCAAAAAAACAAAACAAAAAAAACAAACAAAAAACAAAAACCAAAAAAGCAAACCTATCATTCCAATCGTCTACACACCCCACTCAATATTTCTGGGCATGCTCCTGCCTAGAAAAATTGTCGTATCTCATCGATCAGCTTAAACGTCTTTTCAGTCTCCAATCTTGTTAAATGGCCTTTCTATAGCCTTCGAACTCCTCGCCCCACTCTCGCAGATTGCATCGCCCCAATCAAAGATGAATGTGTAAAAAAAAAAAAAAAACTGAAATCAATCACATCGTGTTCAAAGCTTATCGGAAGTTTGCTGAAAAGATTTGAAATTCGAGCGAGATTAATGATATTTATTGATGAATGAAGAGACGCCGGTGTCCCTAATAAATAAAGAAACGAAAAGACAGAAAGAAAAGAAAATTGAAAACAAACATTAACGAAAAATATAATAACAAAAATTATACTTTTTCTGAATATAACTTTTACTTTTTAAATGAAAACCTCTTGAAAAGGTGTGAATAAAAGTCAAATTCTCTTTCACATTTCGTTATCTCTTTTTTTACAAATGAAAAATTTTCTTGAATATTCGTTTTGATCCTATTCAGGTTACTAACCGTGGTTACCGCCTTTACACGTGTAAATATTGGCTCAATGGTTAGGATTCTAATCTAATTAGCATGAGGGTCATTTGTTCCATTAATGTAATTGCGTTGATAATGGCGGTTAGTGTTTTATGCAGTATTCTTCTTCTCGTTTTAGTTCTTTTGTGGTATATTCACAATTAAAGCTCTCCACAACTTCCTGTCTTTTGTTACACGAAATAACCTTTGTCAGTTTATCATCACTTGGTCTTTTCCGCTACTTATTCATATAATTTTGTTACGTAAGTCATTTGTGGTTTCCTCCTGTTTCTCTTGACCCTAGTCAGTCTTGGGAGTGTTAGATTCACCAGGATATCTATCTATCTATCTATCTATCTATCTATCTATCTATCTATCTATATATATATATATATATATATATATATATATATATATATATATATATCAACTGCCTTTTTCTGATAGTATGTAAACGTCTCCTTTGATCTTCTATTTTACTTAAGGCTTCCGTTTTCTCTTGTTTTCAGTCCATGTTATTCTTAGCATCGGTCGAACCACAAGTCTGTTTCTTCAAATCCCTTTGTATCTTGACAAGATATCTAAGCATTCATTGCCACGTATAAGATTAGATATTTCACAGCAGTTTAGCAGTTCTTTCTTTGTTTCCAGTGATAATTCTTTAAAGTTGTATTTTCCGATTAATATGCGACTTCTGATTACTGAACGGATACCTTCGATCTACTTTTAGTCAAAATTAGTAATATTCTTTTAAGAGCAAGATTATATTATTTCTAAATGGAAATCACACAGTTAAGACGACCAGATAATATTTATGAGAAGATTTCTAGAAAAAAAAAATTACTTTTTTTACCAAATGTGGATTTGCATCCATTTATGCTTAATACTGTACTTAATGAGAAGAACACTAATTATTTGCAATATTTATATTGTTCGGACTGTTGTTCTCATCTTTCTTGTCATATTCACAACGTTTCGCTTCAGATCTTCTTCAGGTGATATACGTTTGAATTTTGAACCGAATGCTTTATTTCGTCCGCTAGAGTTGTTGGTTCTAGTTCCACGTGAAAGACCTTTTTCTCAGTTTCAATTAATTTCCGTTAATAATTCAACTCTCCAAGTTTTTGTCTCCTCTGCTGTGGTCAGGCATTGAACTCAATACACCAATTAGAAACTCCCCCTAAATAATAAAACTAGAATGATATGACACAAAATTCACTTTAATGTGGGGTAGCCATAAACATATAGGGTAAAGATAATAACTTCCCACTCCCCACTGTCAAGTTGGGATTAGTGTATATTAATTCTCCTTTTTCAATAGGGGGCGTTGAATTACCTGTGACTAGTATTCCATCATAGCCTAGAGAGGAAGACCACGAGAAAAATAGAGGCATGTTCTTTGTGTGTTAGTTCTGGGGTGACAGATACAGTCTTCAGAATGTAACTGTAGCCTATAACATTTTGGAAATTGGTTGAATCAGTTTTCCCTTCGTTTGTATTTATTGGAATGTAAGGGGCTAGTGGCATTTAACATTGTAGATTCCAAAATATTACACATCAGAAAACCATTTCGTAAAGGTCTCTACATATATTCATGATTAGTCCTGGAACTCTGTAAGACATAATTGGATCTGGGTACTTCATTTTATTGGAATTTTAATTTTAGCGACAATGTATACATTTCAATAGTGAAAGCGAAGTCAGCTATGGCGTAGTTGATGCAAAATATCATATGAAGGAATCATATTATTTCAGCGTCTAATAAAACATTAAAAGGCGCCATGTTGAATACTGTTCCCAATTATGGTCACCAATCCTCGTCATGGATATTGAGGGATTAAACTGAACGCCGAATATATACAAAGACAATTTCCAAGCCATATTGCTGGTATAGAAAACTGAACTATTAGGAGAGTCGGATAAATTGGTCAACAAGAAACATTTAAAACGTGGAATGTGTACAACCTATGGCAGAATCGTAGGGACCAACTTCGTTTGTTATATCCCAAGCGAAGACATTTTCCACAAACAGGAAACAGCGAGTCTTGCGTCTTGCCATGTTGAGGATTGCGAGCCGGAGTTCCTTTCTAAATCTGTGGAAGATATATTTCCAAAGGGAATTGTAAAGGGGATGCAGATTCTGCTGGTGGAGACAGATTTTATGAGAGACACGAGACAAACGACTTGATCGTTTAGCTCCTATAAATAAACTGTCTGACATACTGTATGAAGTGAAGCGGTCATCACGTGAATTATCAAGGGGAGATATGCTGATGACATAGGTATTCACAGTGGGGATAAGAATAATCTTGAACAAAGAATCAGCATTCAATCAACCAAGTGTTCAAAGAAGTAGAACTCAGAATAAACTACGCAATAACCAAGCTAAAAATCGAAACAAAACCCATTATCCCATTGCCGCAGATGTCTGGGTTGATTGTCAATTCAAATATTCTGCGAAAATGTCCTCTTTACCTTTTCCATCTGACTTGATGGAAAGAACTGATCATGCAGATTCTGAGATTAAAACCAAAAAACAAAAAGTAAGAAGATGACAACAACAACAACAATAATAATAATAATAATATTAATAATAATACATATAATGACGTGTAGGTGATCGAAAACCACCAGGTCAAGGTATTGTAGGATTCCAATATCTAAACATATCACATCACTGAGGCTACTAAGCTAGGCATTACAGAGAGAGAGAGAGAGAGAGAGAGAGAGAGAGAGAGAGAGAGAGAGAGTGAGTGAGAGAGAGAGAGAGAGAGAAATAAAAAATACCTTTTCATCAACATGGTTGTTACTGGTGATCAGAATATCAAGGTGAAAGAAATTGACAAGTTTAAGGAATGCACTAACCATCAGATTAAATCTTGCCAGGGTGTGGGATGTTCAGGTCATTATTGTCCCAGGTATGATGGGGGATTTGTGGCTTATACCACCAAAATTAAAACCTATCCTTTTAGGGGTCTATGTAGCTTTACGAACTGTGAATTCTGTTATCAATCTGAAGTCTGTATTTATATTATAAAGAGTGTTATACATCTAAAATTCATATTTGTTTATTTTGATAAAATTTGTGGCTTGAGGTATGTCCAATGAATGCCAAAAATACAAACAAATATTCCTTCAAAAATGTCGTTATTTTTTGCGAGCGGATTAGTCAAATATAGTAGTGCCAAACATAGTACCTGGAGACATGATTTACAACGATTAAACATAGAATTTAAATTATAGTTTGATACAGAACTTCAGTCTGCCTTTGACTGTCGTCCAACTAGTTTCCATTTCTGCAAGGCATTGTAGATGGAAATATTCGATTTCATTTATGTATCTTCCTGAAGAAATAGCCATTTTTCATTACGGATACGAATCTAAAAATAATGGCATTAATTATTTATATACAACACACGCGCGCATGCGCCTACCGTATAAATGCACAAGCCTAATTGCAAGTATTCAATATTTAAAGCCAAATCAAAGCCAATCGATTTAAATCACTGTTTATTTAGTTTCTCTCAAGATTATATAGACATTGCGAAAAGAGTAAATATTAAAATACTTACAATGTTTACCTCATCTATGTATTTATGATCTGTAAATTGGACACACGGATTTTCTGAATTATATTCACACTAAAAGGGGAATATCTATCAATTTTTAACACATTATAATATCGATAAAAAGTTGAAAAGGACGGCTAATACATTAATTGTTATGAACAATCAAGAGTGAACACCTCTTGTTTTGTTATTCCCCTCTTTGAGAGAGATATTTCTGTTTACTGGGACTATAAATGGACACTAAACCCGAATGTTGTATTCTCAGCTGAACAAAGCTTTCTTAATGCCGACACCTGCGTACTTTTGTCAGTATAAAACAAGTATGAACGCTTGAATTATAAAACTAAGAATGTAAAATTGAACAATAAAAACAAGTATGTGAATTTAAGCGATGAAGTCAAGTTTTCAAACCTGAAAAATAAAATCAATAGGAAAAATTTAATTATAAAATTAGTAGAGCAAACTTGAAAAAATAAAAAGCAAATAAAACACCAAATATACGGATCCGAACGATAAGAATAATATGCAATTGTTATGAATAATCAGGAATGGTCTCTCCTTGTTTTGTAACTTCTTTGAGAGAGATAGTTCCCTTTACTGGGATTATAAAAGAACACTATACGCGAACCTTGTATTCTCAGTTGAATAAAGCTTTCTTAAAGCCTACACTTGCGTCATTGAATTATTATAAACAGTTTTAAAAAGAGTGATCCTAACTGAACAGGGGAATTCTTATTTTGGCGGTTAATCCTTTCATTTGTTCGTTCATCTTATTTCTTCTATTTTTCATTTCACCACAAGCAAGGCAACAAAGCCACTAGGACGCAGGGGACAATGACAAAGAAAATCAATTTAAAGAGAAAACAGAATAAAAGAAGAGAAACTAAGAAAACAATAGTTGAAGATTGTTAATGGAATTATTTTTTTGAAAATCAAAGCTGAATGGAACGCAAGAAAACGTAAGCGTGTTCTACAAGTGAGAAGTGCGACAAAGAAACTGTTAGCATAAAACTTACATATACGTCTAGCCATTTCAATTTCAAAATGATCAAATCTTTCCGTCAAATTAGTACCGATTTTAAATTCATGGAATCTAGGTATCGTAGAGGAAAGTGATATTTATTAGTTCTTTTTAACAAAATGTGCCACAAGGCCCAAAAGGGGAATGAGGAAAAATACGGTCTTCTTCTGTCTTAACAGTAAATTAGCTCGCCACAAACACAGGCCCAAACATACAATAATATTCCTTACACCACAATAACACAATCTTACCATCCTTCTACACCCACCATAATACCACTATGTCTCTATGAAAGTCCTAACTAGTCCTTATATGTAAAATTCATTGTCTGTGGGTGGGAGGGGTAAAATAATAAGAGGGAACGAATTACCATGGGAGTATTTATAGAAAAGGCACAGGGAAGCTACATTATGGCGATGGGGAAAGTGTTTGAATCCGAGATGCCATGTCAGGAAGAATGACATTACATAATCTTTCCTTGGATATTATAAAAGATCTCTAAATATATAGCAGTGACACTAGATCATACGTGGCAGCAATATCCAAGGCATCGTCGAATAGTAGGCTTATAAATATATAAGATAGATTCTAGTGAAAATAATTGTCTAGTATGACACGATGAACCAACTTCCCTAGCAGCATTTGATTCAATATACTCTTTTCACTTCATATAAGCAGAAAGTGTTATCCCGAGATTTTGTAACTATGTATTTTAACCGCATGTAAATTTATTTACATGTTACTATGTGTGTTTTCTGACATGCAGGTATTAATGTGCTGGTCCTGTAGTCATCGGTACAACATAAATAAACAATGCATGGTCGTCAGCAAGAAAATACAAGCTATCAAGATGGAAGCTATAAATAGAAGGCGTAAAAATCAAGAAAGCACAGCCATTTAACTATATGGTATGCGTTATACGATAGTAAATATGGCGCATAAATCAAAAGGCGCATTGGAAAAGCAAAATAGGCTTCCCAATTTTAAGCAAATTATGAAAAACAGAAAAATATCAATAATAATGAACGCTAAACTGATAGATAATAGGTAATCTTCCTATATTGTAACGAATACTGGAAAATCTCGTCCCAGATAAAGAGGACAACAGAGCAACAGAGATGTGGTGCGACAGAAGGATGTTGAGAATGCAATAGGGAAGAATGTGAGCAATGAGAAAGTTTTAAAGAAAAAGAAAAAGAAAAAAATGCATTTATGATTAGAAAATGAGGTTTCCGGTTCACCTCTTAATTAAAAGAAGGCTACAGGAATTTGACACTCACAAGATATATTGTCGGCAAGATGGACAGAAAGAAACAGTGAGTAATCTACCGGAAGCGCTTGAGCAATGGCTGGCATGACAGGAAGAAGAAGAAGAAGAAGAAGAAGAAGAAGAAAGAAGAAGAAGAAGATTAAATTGTGTATAAGAAACAATGCGTGCTTCCTAGTAAAGTGTCCATACGCAATTAACATGCAAAACTTTCATACATAAACATACACATGCACAAAAACTACCCAAACACCTAATTTCAAAGAGGTTACACACTTATGTTCGGAATTACAGGTAGCAATAAATTTGAATTTATACCTATCCATTTGATGCGAATTTCACTAGACATTATCATAAATTCCCCTTTTCGAATAATTATAAGAAATGAAGACTAGAAAAAGGAAAAGAAAATCAAATACATGAAAGGCACAATAAAAATCCAACCATCAAAATTTACATTTCACTCAAACAATGAAAACTATTTATTTATTTCATTCTGTATTGTCTTGTCAAAGATAATGTCTGCTTTTTGTCTGTTTTTCAAGTCTATAGTTTTTCGCGACGGATATAAAAATAACGTTATTCCCTACTGTTGTTTGTATCAGTGGAAAGTTAATTGCCACATAGTAACTAATGGCAGCCACACATGCATTCCCCCGGGGAATCAGACCAGACATGTTCCATTTTCTTTTGAAAGCGAAAACTAGAATTCCAATAGAATTCATAATGACGGTATTCTGCTTATGAGGCGGGGAATGCAATAAAAATAAAATAAAATATTATTATTTTGTCTGCAGTAAGATAACTTATATGGAAATGTGTATATTTGTGTGTATGCGCTCTTGAAACTGTGTGTGCATCTGATGAAAAGAAAAACAACTTAGAAGAACAGTTTGGTATTGTGAAAATTTAAAAAAAAATGGTAGAAATGAAATTCCAGAATAGAAAATCACTTATGAAGACGTCGAGAACAATAATAGGTGATAAAAGGAGAGAAGAGACAAAGAAAGAAGAGGAAACCAAAAAAAATCCAAAAAAAGAACGGAGGAGGAGGAGGAGGAGGAGGAGGAGAGGAAGATGCAAGCGTCACGAGACGCAAGAAAAAGAAAGTCAAAAGCTTTGTTAAGAATAAGTAGGCAAGAGAAAATCGGAAGAGGAAGTTTACAGAAAAGCTCGCTTAGAAAATAAGATTATCGGAAGAAAAGAAAGGATAATGGATCAGGAACAGTTCCAACAGCAGTGGAAAAGTGAAAGGAGAAACAGGAGAAGAAGTAATCACAATATCTTCGTGGAGGTGAAAGATGAAGTGTCCTTAGTTTGTGATTCCTGAGATAAAATCTCGCAGGTGTACAGAAGAGGGACACATTGTACAATTCAGAGATTATAATGTTTTATAATTAAAGATCAAATTATTAGAGACCAGTTCTATTAACACAAGTGGCCTTTGGTTTCTCTATACGCATTAGAAATCAATTTTATCTGTTCAGTAAACGATGGTTATGAGGTCTATATATACTTGGTACAATGAATCAATCGTCTTGGCAATTCTATCACGTGGACAATAGGATAAAAAAAGGCATTGCACACATTAGCAACCTTGACAGTGAATGGCAAAAAAATTGAGCTCAAGCAAATATATATATATATATATATATATATATATATATATATATGATGATGATAAAGAAAATGCGTATGAACATTCACACACACACACACACACACACACACATATATATATATATATATATATATATATATATATATATATATATATATATATATATAGGATATCGCACATTGAGTGCTGGTTTTAATAATATAGTGCCCGATGTAGTATAAAAGTGCTATTAACTATATATGAATAAATATAAATAAATATAAATGTTAATTATGTAACTGTCAGTCTCTATTCAACACCTGAAGATTGCGTTGTGCACAAAACTCCGAGTCGTACTACTGGTGAAAACACACACACACACACACACACACACACACACACACACACACAGGGAGACACACACAGAGACAGACATAGACACACACAATCCCATATGTTCTGTCTGAAATATTATGTATATAATTTCAATCAAATTTTACAGTATTCGAAAATGACAAATGATACTAATTGATAATCATATGATTTTGGAAAACTTAATATAATTTTTTTACTGAATAATTTGACTGAATTAATTACTCAAAGATGGAGGTGTCAAAGAAGCGTTTAAGGCACGTAAAGCTTCATGAGTTTTTAAAAAAAAATATTCAATCAGCTCATGGACAAGACTGATTGAAAGAAATTGCAGAAGATGCTTTGCCAAATTTCAGCCTTAAAGATGAAGACTGAATAGGACGTCCAGTTGAGTTTGATGATGAACTCCTTGTGGTATCTTTTAAAGAAGATCCTGCAGTATTATTTGAAGAATTGGCAATGTAGTTTCATTCAAACCATATAACTCTTTATCGTCATCTTCAACAACTTGAAAATGTTCCTAACCTTAGAAAATGAGTGCCTCATGAATTTTCAGAAGTCAACAGCATCACCCGAGCTGACATCTGCTCTTCTCTTCATTCTCGGGAACTCATCTCGCTCTTTTTGGATAGACTTGTGACTGATGATGAAAAATGGATTGTTATCAAAATGCTAAACGTCATAGACAGCGTCTTGGTAGTGGGGAAAATGCCCAAAACACAAACGAGAATGTTCTTCACTCAATTTGGTGGGATTGCAAAGGAATAACTCACTTTGAGTTGCTACCAACTAATGCAACAATCAATGCTCAAGACTACTGTCAGTAATTAGATCGTTCGGACGCGGCTTTGAAGAAAAAAAAAAACCGTGAATCAAAAATGGTGTTTCTCAAGAACAATGCACGGCCCCACACCGAAAACATCACATACAAGGAATTGAAAAACTTGGTTTGGAAAGAATTCCTCATTCACGTTATTCTCCCAATACTGGCACTTTAGGCTACCATTTGTTTTGTAGTTTATAGAATCATTTGGATGAATTAAGTCCCAAAAGCCACGAGAAGGTCGAAACTGTCATTTCAGAATTCTTCTCTTCCAAGCAAAAAGATTTCTTTATTAATGTGATTAAAAAGCTTGTAAGAACATGGAAAGAAGTCATAGATAATCATGGAAACTACATTGATGAATAAATTTCAATAAAATCTTGAAGAAGCCCAGTTCTTGCTCTATTTGCTCTCGAAATGCCTGTAATTTTTATCAATAAGAATCTTAATATGTTATGTTGCTAATTCAGCATATTCTGCAATGGAGTTTGCAATAATGTCAGAAATCTCTTCTCATATATCCAGTAACCCCACAAGATGTAGGTGATCAAGGATCTGTTCAATTTTCTCTCTATTGCAGCTGTACTTTGTCTCTGACATTCCAAAAAGTAAGCACAGCATTAAAAAAGTATTAGAAACGAAGAAAAGAATACTTAACTAGTCTGTAATATTAGTTCTATACGGCAGTGAAGGCTGGACAGTCTCGAGACAGATGAAGAGGAGATTTGAACGTCTACAAGAGGATGCTGGGCATACCATGAAATGGCAATATGAGCAATGGCGAAGTTTTAGAAGGGACACTTGAAATTTCTATGGCCCATAATATTTAAAGAGGAATTGGAAAATCTTATACTCACAGGAGAGATTGAAGGCAAAACGGACAGATGAAACAAGTTATAGCCTACTGAATGAACTTGAGTAAATGTATGGCGGAACAAGTCTTAAAAGAGATAAAAATGACAACATTTATTAAGAGCTACAAAGGACAGGACATTCTAGCGAGCCTTACTGAAGTAACACGATACAAAGTAAACGAAAACTGTGTCTCCGATTTCCCTAA
>CAHIKZ030003604.1:1047500-1067500 GCA_903632075.3 Acanthosepion pharaonis | reverse complement strand
ATACTCTTATATAGCGTACTTAGGAACACTAATGGGTATGTGCCAATCCTCATAAATACGTTGGGCATTATTATAAGTGGAGTTAATATGTTGCGTAAGTAGTCCACCACTAGCAGTGGTTTACCTCTCCACGCTGCTGGCGAGTATTTTATATTGTTGATGTTATAAAGCTTACTATTTCATTTCCAACCTCTGTTTTGGTTATTCCTCATTCAGTAACCTTTTCTAGGTGATAACATAAGCTCTATGAATTTTAGCATGTTACGAGATTGGTGCCAAGATCTTTACAGTCGAAAGAAATAGATAGAAGCTCCATGCTACTTTTCTGTAACTTCTCGCTTGTAGGACACTCTTTCAGCTTAAGAAATTGAATGAAATGTCAATCTTTATTTTCTGTTCTCTTAAATTCTGTTCTCGCTGCATAAAAATGCTTTCCTTATATTCTTTCACACTAAGCAACTCTTGCGTCTTAGTGACTCTACTGCCTTCTTTAGGGTGAAATAAGCGAAACTCTTCGCAGATGCGAATTGAGTCACTGTCGGTCATTGGGCGTGTTTGTAAAAATAAATACGCTAAAAAATTCACTTTTATCCCTACCGTGCGCCGACGGCTTAATGGTTAGAATCTCCGACACCAATTCAGTTGAGTTTCGATCCTAGCTAGAGGCAACTGGATGTCTAGCCACACTGATGAGCTGTGAAACAGCGAAACAGTCTGTCTGTGGATGACGTTATATGGGTTCCTGAAATATCAATTTCAGTTGAGCTCTCTGGGGATGAGGTGTGGGTTGGTAAACAGTGACTATTATAGCTATATAGCGAGACTCTTCGCAGATGCGAATTGAGTCACTGTCGGTCACTGGGCGTGTTTGTAAAAAAAAAAAAAAAATGCGCTAAAAAATTCACTTACATCCCTACCGTGAGCCGACGGCTTAATGGTTAGAATCTCCGACTGACACCACTTCAGACGGGTTTCGATCCTAGCTAAAGGCAACCGGACGTCTAGCCACACTGTGGATGACGTTATATATATATATATTCCATTTATTCGTTATTTTTATAGATACAAATATTCATCTAAATGCTCTGTTTAAAATAAACAGTATTAATAACATTTACTGGCCTGGAAATTCGTGGAATTTCATAGAAAATATGCCTATGTAATTTCTCGGCCGGCAAATGTTGTTAATACTCTTTATTATAAAGAAAGCGTTAACTTAAATATTTATATCTGTAAAAATAACATATGAACAGGAAATATATTAAAATAATTGTCGGACTTGTACATTTGAACATATATATATATATATATATATATATATATATATGTGTTGCATCAATTTCGGAGCGTATAAGTGGCGGTTTAGAAAATAAGAAAAAAGATTTGAGGAACAAACTAATTCAAATTCGGGACGGGGTACCCCTACCCAAGTACGCGATGGAATACAGTATTAAAGATGTCACTTCCAATAAATTCGATAATTATTCACTACGTTCCCTGTAAAATATCGATCTGCTTTGTGAAGACTGATAATTCTGTGTAGAATCACTTATTAGAAGGCCAAGACTCAGAAGGAAAACTAAATACTGTGCATTAAACTTAACTCTGTATGAAAATGTTTCTATCTAGCCTCGTCACACACGCATGCCTGTATAATCTTTGGGTATATATATATTTATATATATATATATATATATTAAATATATAGTAAACTAGCAGGAGAGCCTGGCGTTGCCCGGGGATGTAACAGTAAGAGATAGATAAAGTATCGACCATCATAAAGACTGAAAAATAAAATTGACAAAGATTATTGTTTAAGGTTGACGGACACGCATGTCTTAATTATTATTTTTTTTTTTTTTACGAATTGGTCAAACCCAAACACAAACAAAAACATTGTTTTCAATCGTTATGAGTCTACCGATTGAATAGAATGTTATTATAAACAATTGTCTTGTAAATGGAATTTTTAAAGCATTCTGAATGTAAAAATAAAGAAAAAAGTCTGCAAGGCAATAAGAAACACTACCTGCCAAAAAAAAAAAAAATGAAGTTTTGTTGAAATCAGGTTGAAAAATGTAGGAAATCCGATCCCATATATAAACGAACACACACACACACACACACACACACACACACACACACACACACACACACACACACACACACAACCTGGGTTTTATAATAAGTATAACTCGATGTGAGTTGTCCCCCTTTCATTCTGGCGACAGAATCGTGTTTTATCGTGTTTTCAAATTGATTTCGTGCAAAAGCAATGGTGTTTTCCCAATTTTTAGCGCTGTCAGAACCACTGCAAGTTAATTTTACGCAGTGCTGTGAAGTTTTGTTGAAATCGGTTGAAAAATGTAGGAAATCCGATCCAATATATAAAAGTACACACACACACACACACACACACACACACACACACACACACACAATCTACATTTTATAAGTAAGATGTAATAAATCCGTTGGCATATAATCCAAGTGGATCCTAGTAATATAAAATATTACAAACAGATCCACAAAACGAACTTTCTTTATTTATTATTACACAGCAAAAATTGATACAAAATTAAATGCAAAATCACCTAATATGGGGAATAAGCTTATTTCGACCGACGAAAATATAATTCATCTATCTTATTCAACCCCAGTATAGACTTAGTTCGTGTCTGAAATAGAAATTTAACTGTGAAAGCTATAAAAAAAATAAAATAACATAAAATAACACATCGAAAACTAATACAGGATTTATCCATTTTAATGTTTCAGTCAGACGAAAGGCATGGGAGTGGTCAGGGGAGGGTGGAAGGTATTTGTCTTAAAAACCTTTCAAATATATATAGATAATGTTATATTTAATAATACAAAGTCATATTACAAAGACAATTTATATTTAAAAATAAGATATAATTAAATAAGTTATAATTAATAAAAAATAAATAGGTTACATTTAAAAACGAAATACATTTAAAAATAAATATATAATAAGATTATATATATATATATATATATATATATATATATATATATATATATATATATATATATATATGCGTGCGAGTGTGTGTATTAAGATTATAGTTTTAAGTTATGCTATATTTATGGGTAAAAGTGCTCAATATCAGTATCGTATTGGGTGTAGGACGACTCAACACCGCCAACTCAAAACGATTGTCTCAACTCCATGACCACTTCAGGACAGCTCACACACCAGCCTATTCAGCGCGAGGATAACTCAACAACATGTAAACGATGAACTTTAAAAAAACAACAAATAAAAGTATTTTATTAAATATTTTTAAAACATAACTATTTAAAATTAAATAAAATAATTTATCGAGGGTCATTGTTCAATATATGTATTTATTACAGTCTATCTATTGCTGATACATGCTTATACGTTTATTTATTGGTGTATTGCTTTTATCTACACACCTACGATTTATAACCGTCTTAACAGCCCAGGATGTACCCTGGTTATTCTAGGCAATGTTACTTTGTATATGACGCATAAGTTATTAGGTTGGTGCAAAAATAATGTCGTTTTTTGATGTTAAGTTGAACGTCAAAAAACGACATTATTTTTGCACCAATGTAATAATTGATTGATTCGTTTCCTACGGCTTATTAACGTAGTTTATTTAAAGCAGAAAATACTTAAAATTTGTAAGAATTTTGAAAGCGAGATAATAATGGTTTAGTGATACAAATCTTACTAATTAACCCATGGCTGGGGACATTATGAGGTGGATTCTTACCTTTCCCAGGAGTATTTATGCGTGAGAGAATATAACAAATTCAACGGGAATTAGAACTCGGTTTTAGCTTTTAACAATTTCGAGCCATTATCCATTAAACCACAGGCACATCCAAACTTACAACACCTGTTATTCCCAAGCGGTCACCTATCTAGATATGACTAGGCTCGATGTTGCTTAACTTCGGTGATCTTACGGGAACCGGTGTTTCTAGGTGATATGCCCTATGGTTATTTTATATATGGAATATAAGTTGGGTTAGGTTAGCTTATACCGTCTTCTTCTTCTTCTTAGTGCTCTGTCCATTCAAGATATTTCCTCTATAACTTCCTGGCCTTTGTAGCTCTTAATATTTTTTAGTTGCTATATTCTATAATCCCTATTAACAAGCTGTTATACAGTA
Organism: Acanthosepion pharaonis; assembly: GCA_903632075.3. Taxonomy (NCBI): domain Eukaryota; kingdom Metazoa; phylum Mollusca; class Cephalopoda; order Sepiida; family Sepiidae; genus Acanthosepion; species Acanthosepion pharaonis. The sequence continues at coordinate 1,063,330 of CAHIKZ030003604.1, read as the reverse complement.
GTTTCACAGTTGAGGCTTGTATTTCACTAAGTCGGTCCTAAAAAGGTTCGACGTACAAAACGTTAGGAACTTGATATAATAGTTAATGACGCAGGAATCTATTTGTGGTGGCTGATACTTTTAGTATCCGACTAACAGTCGTCCGACATCGACTGACTGACCAACTCACGGATCTCCTTAGCGACTGCTACTACTCCTACTTTTTACAGGTGGGAGAGTCTATTAACAATAGAATAGGTATGTTCCAGTATAACACAAGCTCATTTGATAAGTTATCAGCCGCTTTCCTCAGTCTCTCTTGCCTTCATTATGCCCTCTGGGCAATAGATTTTTTAAGTCCTCTTTACTCATTATGTACCCTAGAAATTACCACTAATTTTTTTTTATTCTCAATATGTATCATTTTCGTTTCCGTTTTTCTTAAACCCTTCCTCGTTGCTCACATGTTCAGTTCATCGTATTCTCAGTATCCTTCTGTAGAACAGTATTTCTTTTTAAAATGTTGTAGGCTAGTATATATCGTCCTTACACCCTGCTTTTTTCATATAATAAAATGTATATTGTATCTCTATTAGAAAATCAGTGCTATTAAGCATCATGTAGTTTTATACGTTCACAGATTTCTCGTGTGCATCCATCAGCCCCTAAATGGCCGAAAATAGAAATTCTTTAAAAGTTTTTGCCTGCCAATCATGATATAGAAATTTATATGAGAATATCATATTAGGATTAGCTCTCTGCCTGTCAAGGCTATGAAATATTTTTTTTTACTCTAGTGTACTTTGTTTACCAACAGCTGTATGGATTGAACAAATCTGGCATCTCGTTTACAGTCGCTCTCTCACAGACGCGCCGTCGCCTCTCTCTGTCTTTTCTACAAATACTTTCATGGTAATTTCTCCGATGAGCTGCTTTCACTGGTTCCCAGACATCATGAGTTCAAGCGCCCTACGAGACTGACATCCCGCTCTAACCCTTTCACTGTAGAAACTTTTAAATGTAGCTGTCTCTTCTACTCCAATAGCTTCATACCTCGCACCTCTCACCTGTGGAACACCCTTCCCAATTACTGTTTCCCTGAGAGCTATAATCTCAACTATTTAAATGTAATGGCAATCGACATGTCCAGTTACCTTGATCTATCCACTATCCGTCTCCTCATCCTTTCTTCTATCACTCCTATCTGCTCTCGCTCCAAATCTTCTGCAACGCCCTGCATCCTAGTGGCTTCATGCCTTGCTCGGGGCGTAATGCTTAAAAAAAAGTTTAAAAGTATAGATACCTGATTACCGTTGAATGTGTTCTTATAAACCATCATTTGGGGATATCGGCATTGTGTAATGGTTAGGAACCTTGTCTCGATAAAAAAAATTACGACTGAGAATGAGTTCGATCATCACTGAGTACCCCATACTTTTAACCTTGGGCCATATTAAGTCATGTTTAGTAAAACACCACTGGACACTTCAACGTGGTGTAATGGTGAGGAATCTGCCTCACTAGATCAATTACGACTAAATAGTGAGTTCGATCATCACTAGGGGCCCCACACGTTCGGCCTTTTGCCGCATCTAAATTACGATTTAAAAAACAAAAAAAAAACAGGCCTTGTTTTACATCTAAGCTACGCTTAAAAAACACCATATAAAACATCATGAAGAGTTTTTACACTTGAACAATCAAATATTCTATTTAAGTAAAAAAGCCGTTGGTCCATATAGTAAAAATCAGGATGAACTGGATAGGTGACAGTATAGTTTAGATTAGACTATTTTATACCACATATTTTTAAAGTAAGCTAGACCCTATCTTACAAGGGAGTTCATTCTGGACTAGGTTGCATATCGTGCGACAAGTTTAATCTTGGTGGATTCAGTAGATTAACATTCGCCCTTAGAATGAGATAAATGAAAATAAAACTAATGCAACTTACGCGTTGGAATATAGTGGATCGCTGGTCGGTATACACAGAAGATGTAACTCTTTCACAGCAACTTTATAATCATGTGATGGATTCTCACGTCCTCTCCTTGAAAAAAGCTCGGTTTAAATCGAGTCATCTTGAGATCCTCTCGTATTAATAAATGCTGTAAAGTATTAATTATCTGCAATGATATTCAGCCCCGGTGTATAATTAAAAGTGATTTGTCCTTGAAAAAAGCTTTAACTTAAAACAACAGCTTTTGACCGTCAGTCTCAGTTCTGTCTTTCTGTCGCTCCCAATCTAACCTGTTTCCATATATATATATATATATATATATATATATATATATATATATATATATATATATATATATATATATACATGAATCATTCATACAAAAAACAAATATAGAGGTTAATGATTTAAATGGTGAGAATACATCTTCGCAAACAATTTCAATAAGTTACACTAACCCCAAACCTGTATATGAATGATATGATCCCTGTTTATAAATTCCAGTTTCATAAGGTCTTTTTTAGTTTAGTCTGTTCCTATAGGCATCCTCAGGTATGGAAATAGATTTGTTCTTGTTTTTTACATCTCGGTAATAACAGGACAACGAAAATAGAGATGTAATCCGAATTTTCTATGCAATGCTCGGGGCCACTCGAGGTTAAATTAGGAGGCAATTTGTATGCATAGGAGGAGAAAAGGGTTAATCCTAATCTTGAACAGATTAAGATTGTAGTAGAAACGTCCTCTTGGGCGTCGGTTCCATAATGCAGTGCTTGGCGGGAATAAGCTGTTCGAGTGGAACTTACTTCTAACCGATGGAATGCGGAGGGAATATGTGTTGTTTGCTACAATGTAAGCGGCATGGCGGGTTTGCTCAGCATTTCCCTCCTAATCAGTTTACGTTCCTTAAAGATCCATATTTCTTTCACTGCCATAACGCAGTCGATTTGAAGTTGAGTTAAGCTTCTTGAAATTCGAGTGGTCTTCATATATAAAATGTACAAGCCAGTGCATCTATTCTATCTTTATTGTCGAACTTGTTTGGATTTCCTCTTTTGTGCCCGACTGACCACTGACATTCTAACGACAGAATTATTGGCCTGAATCCTACATCGAGTCAACTTTTCCTCCATTTTCTACATTTTACTAATTGAATTTTATTTTATTGTGTTTATTGTCATCCAAATATTAAAATTAACATGAAATATCACCTGAATTCTTCCAAGAACAAAACATTTTAGCCAAGTGAATTGTTCGTCCGAAGGGAGCAGCATCTCGAAATTGGGTTGTCTCTCTCTTCAACCGCCGAAGGAGGAGAGATTTTTCGGTGATACTTGCTCTCATTCTTTCTTTCTTTCTTTCTTTCTTTATTTCTTTCTACTGTTTTTATTGTAAGTTGTTTTGTTTCTAGTGTTTTGTTTCAATTTAATTTACTTATGAGGTTTAAACAGTCTTGGGAAGAGTTTTGATGTCTACATCTCTCTGTCTCTCATGGGTGGTTTCTTGAAAAAAATTTTAAAAAAGTATTGAAGATTTTATAAGTCAAACAAATGCAAATTTGGAATTTTGTCCAAGATCCGACGTATTATAGTACCAACTTGTTTATCCTGACTGTCATCTATCCAGCGCTGATTTGGTATGAGGGTTTGGTACTGCTCGATCTTTAAAACCTTTGAATTCACGAATTAAAACTCAAACAATACCAGACGTTAATCACGTTTTCTGTAATTAAATGGCTTTGTCATGAATATTTTAAAACTTATTACCATGTCCATAAGCGATAATTCCCTCAAATTCGTCCTCAGTTTACTCGATTAGCGCCTATCTTACTTTTTAATGGAAAGTCTTTTGTCTATTTCTCTTGGGTTTTTAATACTACAATTCATTATAAAATGCAAAATATTTGAAACTCTTCTTTTTTTGTGGGACTTATATTGAACCATCGGTTCTTGTCCGATCATTGAAGTTAAGCAATATCTAACTTGGTCTATACCTAGATGGGTGACCGGTTCTAAATACCAGTAAGTTTGGATGTACTGGTGGTGTAACGGATAACGGCTCGGAACGAGAACTCTGAAAGCCGAGTTCAAATTCCAGTCGAATGGCCTGGGGAAACATGAATCCACCACTTCTCTGTTTGTTATGGGCGAAATACCAGAGGGATCTATGTGAAAAAAATTATTATCTCCAAAAAGATTGTTCATGAAATATTGACTCGCATAATATCTTCCTCTTCCTCCTGATCTTCTTGTATGCGCCATATTCCTTCTGGACGTATGCGATCATGTCTCACCACAATTACCTGTCCTTTTTAGATCTTAATACATTTTGTCTTTTTAAAATCTCTCCTAAACCCTGTTCTGTCCTCCATTTACACAAGCTCGCTAAGTCTGTTATACGTCGTCTGTTAAACGTCTCCCTAGATATTTAAATTTTTGTCCTGTTTGATTTTAGTATATTCAATATCTAATTTGCACGTCGAGCTGTTCATTTCGCTTACAACCATATATTCCGTCTTCTTGCAATGGATGCTTAGACCTTTCTTTTCGCTTTCCTTTACTACTTTCAGTAAGAGTGCCTGTAGTTGTCTTTCCCTAACTCATGTCAACAGTGTCCTCTGCATATCTCATATTGTTAAGATCGTGGCAGTCAATAATGAATCCTGGGAGGACTTTTCAGAATTGGCTTACTGTATTAAGTTGAATAAGACATATGCCAAGGCACATCCTTGTTCAAATAAGGAATCCTGGTAGGACTAATTCTCTTATTATTATCTCATGATATAGGTTGAATAAGTCTGGTGAGAAGACACCCAATTGTCTGTCACCAATTCCTATTTTTGTATATTTACTAAATTCAGATGGTTTTCTGCTAGTATAGTTTCTGGATTATTTTAATATCCTTCCCAAATATTCCAAGGTAATCTATCATTTCCTACTTTGTGACGCTTTTGCATTATCTATAAATCATAGACATATATCGTTTTGCATTTGTATTGATCTTTCTCATATCATTCTGACCATAAATATCGTATTGCTTTTTCCAGGAGCTCTAACGAAACCTCACTGTTCTTGTCCTATATCCAATCTAATTATACTGTGCGCTCTATCCATCAGAATTCGGATGGTAAGCTTTGGTATTTGGCTATTTAGGCTGATAGTCGGATGGAGTTCACATTCGTTTCTACCTAGATTCTTTGCCATAGAAACGTACAGGGATCTACTTGGGATTCTGATATATGCCACTTTTGTATATTTCATTTATTTTTTAGTGTTTGATATTCTGCAGGAGGTTGATAAGGCGTGAAAAACAAATACGTCAATCAAAAAACATTTTCTAATTCTTTTTTATCGTTTCTATCTTCCACTTATTTTTGTTATTGATTAGTCGGTTTAATTCTGCAGATGTTATTGATCTTATTTCCTGATACCTATGTCTGCCTTTCTCCGGTTCTCTTTGCGAATTCGAATATTCCAATAATATATTACAATTCATCATTACTTTTATTTTTATAATGCTTTCTTTTATGTCACTAATTCAACTTTTACAGACACTTTACTGGGAGAATTAAATTCTTTATTCCAGGCCATATTCATGACAGTATGATAGATGCAGATGGCACAGATTTGACAGGGAAAGTAAATTATAGACATTTCTACAGACTGTAATAAAGGAAAGCGAGAATAAAGGATTATATATCAAGAATACAGATTGGATGTTTGTCGGCAAAAAGAATAGAACAAGATGCCAACCAAGAATTGGAGATACTAAAATCAAGCAAAAATTTAAATATGTATGAGAACTTTTAAAAGAGGACGGAAAATGCGGCACGAATATCCAAAATCAGATTAGAATAGCGAAAATGCCTTCCAAAAGCTAAGTAAAGTATTAAGAAACAGGAAAACTTCATGAAAATGCTGTTATGTAATAGGAGTCCTCCTATATGGGAGTGAATGCTGGTACATCTCACACATGAACGTTTAAGACATCAGAAATTTGACACCCACACAACATACTTAGTCCAGAAGAATGAAATGAATAACCTACCTAACAATTCTGTGTAAATGCTTGACAGAATTGAGAAATTGCAAAATAACAAACATAGAAAAGCACTACAAATGACAGGAAGTTGTGGAGACCTATGATCTACGTTAATTTCACTATATTTTATTTACTACATATAAAAGGCCGCAGGTATACCGTGTGTACGGTCTCAAGTTCTCCTTAGATCATAACTGGATCTCATGTATACGACACATTGCAAAAGATGCTAAGAAAATAGCCGGCTCCTTGTATCGTACTAGAAAATGGCCGACTCTTTTAGTTCAGACCAAAAATGGAGTACTGCTAATATATCTGGGATGGTGCTTACCCACATTTTACAGCATTGTGAGAATTCAAAACTGTTTTCGTGACTTATGGGTCATGAATTACTTTCAAACATACGGCCCTTATTCCACAGGCAGAATATCGTAAGCCTCTCGCTAATCTATCGGTATTTCCAGAGTAAATGTTTAGATGAGATCAATTCTTTTGTTACACGTGTTCTGACTTTTACAGTGCTGTTCGATAAAAGTGACTCGTCTGATTTTTTTCAACTGCTTTCTCGAGATCCTGTACTTTATAATGCTCCATAAGTTTTCTATGGAGATTGGGGCACCCATGTCATAACACTCACCTGCTTCTCATCAAAGTATTCCTTCATCAATTTTGATATGTGACAGGGAGCATTATCCTGCATAAAAATGAGCTTGGTGGGGTCGATTTGCACCCTTTCAGCAGAAGGAAGCAGACAAGACTCTAAAATTCTCTTGTACTGCTCGCTTCTGGGGGTCTTTTCAATAGGTTTTAAGAAACCATTTCCATGAAAAGAAAAGCATCCCCAGAACATTATACTGAACGGATGCTTGACAGTACTTACTACTAACTTCAAAGAGCTTTCAAAGCTTCTTCTTCTTCGGATTTTAAATCGCTTATCCTTTGAATTTAGCTCAACTTTCGTTTCATCGGAGAAGAAAACATTTAGTAAAAAAAAAAAACAGATGAGTCACTTTTATCGAACAGCACTGTATATCTAGGGCACACCACCCGACGTAAGCAGGTGCGAATCATCCTCAATTCTTTGTATTTCCTTGGTAAGAAGCAGGGTCTGCTGAGACAGCATCTTTCCAAGAATAGCTACTTAAGGAAACAGTATTCCGAATGGTTGCTTCCCCTGTCCCCGCAATATTTACCTATTCAGTTCTAGGGTCAACCTTTATCTACCCCATAATTTCCTCAGGATCAGCATTTCATTCAGCCTCTTATGTCCGTACAACAAAGTCATTCGATAACATTCTGTCATGCACTTTGTGCATTGCATTGATTGAACATTTGGTTGGTTGTTTGTTTTTGCTTAGTGGTATATCAACCTCTATGAGTTATTTAATGCCAAAAATGTTAATATTTTGTACGCATATTTTTTTGGATAATTATGGTTTTAGTAATAAGAATTTTACTAATTAACCCATAGCTGGGGAAGAAGAGATAGATTCATAGCTTTCCAAAGGTTAAATTGTATGTAAATGGTTATAACGAACCCAACTGGAACTGGATCTCGGCTCTGCGATTAACAATTCCGAAACATTATCCATTAAACCACACCCAAGCTTACTGATATTCCCAGGCGGTGATTGATCTTGCTACTGACCGTTGCTAAACTTTGATGATCGTACGAGAACCGGGGTTTCAACGTGATGCGGCCGTAAGTTCTTTAATATCTGGTAAAAATTCCGGTACCTTAGAATTATTTTATGTTGACAATAAATGTGTTTCATTTCATTTTAAAGTCCTATTTGTCTTTGCAATATTTTATTGTATTGTGTGTTTGCTATATTAACTTAATTTATGACAGTTACATTTTAATAGTATTTTTTGTTAGCAATTATGACATCATTTTTATTTTTTGCTTCTTCAATTTAACCTTTTTCAATTTCAGTTACAGTCCCTTCGCTTTTGATATTTTGTATTCATAATTGTTATTTCGTCTCTCTTTGAGATTCTCATATTTCGTTTGTTCCCTTACTTTTTACCAATTCCAAATGTTCTTAAAATAGATTCTACACTGTTCTTTGTACCTACTTTTGCGGAGAAGTCACTCATCAAAATGGTGTATTTTCCCACTCGCCCTGAACTTTACGAAATTGTTTCGTCGTCTTTAATACTTCGAGAGCGTATCTTCTGCATAATCTAATTGCTATCCAATCTCTTCTGTCTGAGATTCTGGTGAAATATACTACGTTGCCCGCAATATTATTGACAAAAAAGTACGCCGATAAAATTGTTATTTTCCTTTCTTTTATACTAAAAGTGATAGTTACTTACATTTAACTATATGAAGTCATTGCATTTTCTGATGGTTTCATACTTCCTTGGATTCATGTTATCAAAGTTATAGGTGATATTCTTCAGTCGTATAATTAGCTATTTAGCTCATAATTTTAATCGTTTTTATGACTGTAAGGATATATATATATATATATATATATATATATATATATATATATATATATATATATATATATGTGTGTGTGTGTGTGTGTGTGTGTATATATATATACACACATGTATAGTATTGGTTTATATGGAATGCATTTTAATAACCAAAAATACTATACTTAAAAGAGTAGAGCAAATATAATTTATTCGAAAATTATAACATAAATATGTTATATATTTATATATATATATATATATATATAATATTTATGTTAGAAAAACATATCTATATATATATATAAGATAATTATATGTATATATGTATATAAATATATATGACATATTTATGTTATAATTTTCGAATAAATTTTATATATATATATATATATATATATATATATATATATATATGTATGTATGTATGTATGTATATAATATTTATGTTAGAAAACACACACACATATATATATATATATATATATATAAGATAATTATATATATATATATATATAACATAATTATGTCATAATTTTCGAATAAATTATATATATATATATATATATATATATATATATATATATATATGGAGAATACCAAAAACCTGTAAAAATTTACATCAAAAAGTCTAAAGAGATAGGAATGCTTAGGTTATTCGTAAATTCTTCACGTCCGCTGTAAATGCCAATTTTCTAAGCGTAGCTGAGATGTGTCAAAAGGCCAGAAGTATTGGATACCCAGTGAGGATCGAACTCCATGCTCAACCGTAATTGATCTAGCGATCTTTTAGCCATTACAATACGTCGAGGTTCCAGAAGTATGGATCACCCAGTGAGGATCCAACTCATCTTTCAGTCGTAATTGATCTTTTGAGACAAGCATTTTAACCATTGCAACACGTTGAGGTGCCGAAATAATTTTCTAAGCGTAGCTGAGGTGTTGGACAAGACCTAAAGTATGGATCACCCAGCGAAGATCTAACTCACGACTCAGTCGTAATTGATCTAGCAAGATAATCATTACACCAGACAGAATGCGTAACGTGCACTTTTTTCGATCGAAGGTAAGGTGTGTTGGTAGTTTTTGGAAAAAGAATCCTATAAATACACAATTAATAATATTCTTACATAAGACGGCATAGAAAGCAAACCATTTATATGTATATAATCTTGTTAGCACTAAAATAAAATAAAATAAATTGAAAATGCCTAAATTATTAGCCAAAAATCCCATTGCCCAATGAACTCTATGGACAATTAGTTCTTAGGAAAACGACAACTGTAAAGAGGCAAGAAATACTTTAAAAATACACACAGATACTTACAAATACATGCCATATGCAACAAAACAATCTTAAAAGGAATTCTTCTCAAATTTAACTACAGCTTACTTAAAGAGTAAGGTTGCTATCATAATGATTTTTCTTATTTTTTTCAGGTATTCTTATGAAGTATTTATAGAACGAAACACAATAAAATTTAAAAATCAAATTGGATTTCCAATATTCCATCAAACATATTTCCATCGAATATTTCATATAAATCGTTTTCATTTTCCACGCACACACACATATATATATATATATATATATATATATATATATATATATATATATATATATATATATATATATATATATATATATATATATATATATATATATATATATATATATATATATATATATATATATATATATATATATATATATATATATATATATATATAATATATATATATATATATATATATATATATATATATATATATATATATTTATATATATATATATATATTTATATATATATATATATATATATATATATATATATATATATATATATATATATATATATATATATATAAATTTATCTGATTATATATATATATATATATATATATATATATATATATATATATATATATATATATATATATAAACAAGCCTGAGAAGTTATTTTCTTTAAATTTTATGTTTTCTTACACACCTGCAAGTGTTTTCATTTCTGGACTGAATGAGTACAAAAAATAAAAAAGCAAAAAATCAAAATGTTTGTTAATTCCGAGTTAATCATTTCTTAGGCTTGTTTTTGACAATAAATCGTAAGTTCTTTTGTATATAGCATAAAAAGTAGATATATTCTTAACTTCTAAATCGGGTTAGTATATTGTGGGCGCGTTCATAATTAATATTAATATTGTGAAGGTCTGGTTAGACCTTATAAATTATATAAAAATACAACATTTATAACATGAATTATGAACACGGCCAAAATATTTTGACAGATTTGGAAATTAAGAACCTATTTAATTTCCTTCCACTTTTATATCATTTCATCAAGTTACATACTAATTATTATAGTAATATAACAAAACATAAGTTTTGGAAATAAATAACTGCTGAGCTGAAAGCGGTCGGAACCAAAAAAAGATTTATACAATTTTTGCATTCAGTAAGTCAAGAATACTTTACATATACAAGAAAAACATAATGAAAAGACCCCCTGTCGTCTGGCGCTTCAGAATACGCCAACTGCAACTCTGTAAATGAGTATCCCCACAGTGAGGTAACCTGCTTACCGTACGTGGAGTCCCATAATGTCGTAGGACAGGATCTTGGTGATTGAGGGCTTCAAGAATTAGTTTTCAGTGTTAGGTACTTATGATTCGAAACACAGCACTTTTGGCCCTTACTTTTAACTCTTAGACGTGCTGTCGAAGAGGCCAGATCCGATCAATCGGCTGGTAATTCCCAGCCGAAGCGCCTATAAATGTATCTATTTATGGAGTACTTTATAACTAAATGCACTACCCCAAACATACACCGGTATAAAATACGATCTCTATCCAATTTATAGGCGTCAGAATGCAATGGCTGAGAGTCAGTCGGTTCGAAAATATCTAAACTTATACATGGCTTTAGACCTATCAGTGTGAAACACTAACGGTTTTGGTAGTGCAACAATTAGTGTAATGGATCCTCAGAGTCTCTCCCGAATACGAGTATAATGGTTTGTATAGCCCTAACCAGTCAAAGCGACTGGGTTTTTCACATATCACCTTCCAATATCGGCTCCGATCTTGGTGTGGGGCAGAGGCAGTGAATTTTACTACATCAAAATTAGTGATAACCAAAGTATATCTTTCAGACTTTGATTCTAAAAACAAATAAGTTTTGATTTTCCAAGATTTTTCGTATTCACGTCCCTACATGAAAATCCTCTAGCAGACATTTCTTAATCGAAAAATGGTATCCAATAATATTAACCGCAAAACAGTTAAAGAATTGACAAACAACAATTTGTTCGTAGAAGTTTAAAATAGCAAACACGCCAAAATTTACTCAAGATGAAGACTTTTTACAACCTCAAAATAAAGACCTCCCCCCCCCATGAAATGCTGAACACTTGTAATGAAATCAGTAGAAGCAGAGAGTTGTCTCTGGCCACTCCTGAGGAAATCCCATCGGCCTTAGGAATACAGGGGTCAGTGATTACCACAGACTCCCAATGAAAAGGAAAAGAGAAACCATAATGAAAGACACTTATATCCTTATTTTGTCATACCTCAAATAACAAGTAAATAAATACCCAGTATAATATTGAGCCAGTGAAACAATATATCCCTGCTACATTAAGGCGGTTTAAGGGCCAAAAATTTGGATATCATACGAATAGTTGCAGGAGTCACCCAACAGGTGGAAAATGTGGCAAAAAGATTCAGACCATATAGGAGAAGAATGCTACTATGAAGTAATATGTGCTAACTGCCAGGTAAACTATCCGACAGACTCACGATCATGCGATTTGTGGAAAATGGAAAAGGAGATATTCGAGATGAAACATAAACGAAATGCCTCATTCATGGTAGCAAAGCAAATAATAGAAAGCTACATGAAGGGTTCTACCTATGCAAAAGTAATGCAAAAAATGACCAAAACGAATACCAGTCGAAATGACAAATACAGAGACCGTGTTGAGAAGCTAGTTCACTTAGGACCGGATAACTGGACCAAATTTCAAAACCACTTAAACGACATATAATCCAAGGAAACAGTTCAAACTTTACCACAAAAGAAATCCAATGAAAGAATCGAAGAAATATATATTTAAAAATTACAAAATCTCAGACACAACCTCTCCTCATAAAAATACAGGATCTGCAAAACAAATGTCACAGGGATCTATCCGTCCATCAAAAAACATTAAAAATAAACTTAAGAATTCATCTCCAAAAAGAAGCAGAACGAGCCATGTAGAAACCTGACATTCAATGTGACAAAATTCCTACCCGAAATAGATTTGAGAAACAGGAAGAAATAGGGGTTGACAGACAGAACCCACAAACGGTTAAGACCCGCAAAGTCAAAACCATGGGAAATTAAATCACAACCACTTACTAAGCTAAATCCCGAAAACATTAAGGAATCATGTATCAAAGAATTCAATGGAAATTCTCCAGAATAAAGGCAGATATAAATAAACGTCTTCTAATAACAAGCCTATCTCCGGCAGTTATATGACTTCAGGAGACATTCCTTAAGCAAAATGACAAATTGAATATAAACGAATACCATAATACAACTACACACATGACACTGGGCTTTGAGCATCGATCCTAGTTAGGAATGATGTACCTCAGATTAAAATAAATTTAACTATTTTACACCGACTGCTGTTAAAGTGACTTTACACAGCCAAATAAACCTCTTTTCAATATACATCCCACCGAATAAACCAGTAAATGAAGCTAAAATTCATGGAATGGAATTTGTCCGTAATATGATAAAGAAAATAGCAGTCAAATAACAAAGAGACTCTCAATAAATAACTCTAAAATAACCAGTAAAAAGGAATATCGTTGATCATCTAGCCAAAACAATCTCTAAAATTCATCTGCGAAGAATGGTAGACAACAATTTGTAAATCTCAAACAAAAAGCGGAAAAACAAAAAAATTAAATTGAAATCAAATAATGCCGAGAGCTATAACCTACCACTCTCTCCAGAAGAACTAAATGAATCTTTAAAGAAAGCACATAATACAACCCAGATGATATCCACTATAAATTCATGAAACAGTTACCCAACAAATCGTTAGAGCAGTAATTAAAAATGTATATAACATCTGGAAAAATGGCAACTTCCCAGAAATATGAAGGTAGTCATTCATCATCTCTATTTCAAGACCTGAAAAGGATGACATATGCCGTGAAAACTACAGACCGTTAACAGTAACGAATTGCCTGTGGAAGACGATGGAGAGAATGGTTAACAACAGGTTGATTTAGTATCTGAAAACTAAACGCTTAATCAGCGAAACCCGATGTGCTTTTAGAAAAACCATAGACTACTTAATACGCCTAAAATCTTTTTAAGAGAAGACTCCATTAAGGAGGACCATCTCACAGCAGTCTTTTGACTTACAAAAGGCATACGACACGACATGGAAGTTTGGTATCATAAAAGATTTGCATGAATTGGGCCTAAAAGGATGGCTGGCTGAATTCATGGAGAATTTTCTGGAAGACTGAAGATTTCACGTTCGTATAAGAACTACGATATCAGAACTGTGAAATCAAGAAGAGGTTTCACAAGAAAGCATTCTTTCGTTTACCCTATCCTGCGTAAAAAAATAACTCTATACTTAAATCCCTAATCCCTGGAGTGAGATGCTTCTTATATGTCGACGACTTTCTAATAATATACAGATCTCGACTTATGCATATCATAGAAAGACAACTCCAACAATGCCTGAACGCAATAAACAAATGGACCACTGAAAATGGTTTTACCGTTTCCAAAACGAAAACAAAATGCATACATTTCTGCAAATTAAGAAAATTGCACAACGACCCCTGTTTAAAATTAGACGGAGCAGAAATCCCAGTAATGGAACAACACAAGTTCCTAGGCCTCGTATATTTAAAAAGAAATTAAACAAAAATATTAAAAAACAAAATGTAGCAAAGCACTACGACTCCTGCATGTAGTGACCCGTATTGAATGGTGAGCAGGTTGACAGACACTGATTAAGTTATACAGGTCACTACTACGCTCAAAACTAGAATACGCTAGTTTCATATATGGGTCGGCCAGACAATAACCTAAAAATACTCAACGCAATCTATCATAAAAGACTCAGCCTAGGAATTGGGGCTTTTGGAATATCCCTAAGGGTGAGCTTATGCACAAAAGCTTATACAAAGAAACTGCCTCCACAATTAAGGCGTACTAAACTGGCTCTACAGTACTATGTCAAAATAAAATCATATCCAACTACCCTAGCTTGCAGCAGTAACTATAAGCCTCAAAAATAGATGGCATAATATAATTTCTTACAACAGTGGGCCTCTACCAAAAATATAAACGAAATGCTAATGTTAATAAAATTAATTTCTTTACAAGGTATGTGAAAATAATACATCAATAAAATCAGATTCTCGTCAAAAACCCTCTTTACAAAATACGCCAATGAAAATTGATTTACAAAGGATACATATTCTATTTATACAAATCTATTGCAAAAATCTTCTCGGCATTAAATAACCTATTGAGGTTGATATACCGTAAAAAACAAACCAAACTCTAATGAAAAGACAAAAAAAAAAAAAACAGACAAAAAAAAACAAAAAACTTGTCAGTTGTGTTCAGTTCAACATGTATTAAAGAAGAATTGCTGTTCAAATGAAGAGAGAGAGAGAGAGAGAGAGAGAGAGAGGCAGACAGACAGACAGATAGACAGACAGAAAAACAGGCGGTATCATATAGGTATGTATGCAATGTCCGCCAAATATCTATGTACGGATAGGCATGCAGGCCGATATATATATATATATATATATATATATATATATATATATATATATATATATATATATATATATATATATAATAATAATAATAATTCTATAAGCAAATGAATAATCAAATTCATACTCAGTTAAAATTCTTTCTTCGAAGAGATAATATACTTAAGAAGAAAAATTTGTGGATAAAAGCATAGAGAAACACCAACAAATAATTCATTTATGGATAGTCTCGTCAGTAGATGTATTTTTATTCGTACGTAGACACAAATAAATCTTTTTGTTACTATAATATCGTACATGCGTATACAAATACATATATACATACATGGATACACACACACATACGCACACACGCACACACACACACATACATATATATATATATATATATATATATATATATATATATATATATATATATATATATACGGAGTGTTTTGGGGGCTTGTCAGGCTTTTAGAACTTGGCATTACTGTAATGTGTTTTGGGCACTTATAAAAACGTGATAGTTTACAATTTTAAAAAACATTTCATTTTTACATGAAATAACTCATTAGATACTGAAAGGTTTTGATATTGGTTCGGACTAACATGGGAATTTTTCTGG
>CAHIKZ030003604.1:1022500-1045000 GCA_903632075.3 Acanthosepion pharaonis | reverse complement strand
CCCATTGTGGTTGATATGCCGTAAAACAAATTAAAACAAACAAACAAACCAAGTAAAACAATAAAGCTAATTACACGCAAGGTATTACTGGGTGTAAAAGAATATGTGAAAAAAAAAACATTATTAAGGAGAGACAACAATAAAAGAACAGACATTAAGAAAACGGAGGATAACGGTTGAGATTGCATTTCAAGAAGTGGGCGATCATGGTCCTCCACAACATTCTATCCTTTATAATTTCTCTCATCGCTATACTCCAGGTATCTTTACACGAGCTCCTTACGTAGATTAATCTATATTTCTCTCTGTCCTTCCTAATTTCAACATAACCCGTGTCACATTTTCACGTCCCCTTTTTTCTTCATTATTTGTCTCAGAAATTAAAAATGTTTAAGAATAACTCGTGTTTGAGTGGCCATTTTGTTCCCTTTTTTTAAAATTGTGACCACTCGAATCCAGGCAGTAAAGCCAATAAGGGGTTACTGGTCTGTAATAATTAGAAAACAGAAACATTACTAAGGAGCGAGAATAAAAGAATAATCAAGAGGAGACTAGATAACGATTGCCATTGCATTTGAATTTTTGAAGATGAAACTTGACTGGAACACAAGAAGTTGGATCAGAGTTCCACAAGCGAACGGTGTGAGCGTAGAAAATGCTAGCATAGAACTTACGGTTCCATTTAGCCATTTCAACTGTAAAATGATGTGGTTCTGTCAATATTATTGCGCTTAAATACTTAGGTACTATAGAAGACAGCACCTAAGAACAATTAGATAAAAATATTTATAGAAAAGACACAGATAAATAATATTATGACATTCTGAATACATAATTAGGGTACATAACCCAGAAAATTCAAAACTAACAGGGCGTGTCTTAAAGGCAATAAAAGCAGTGGGGCCAACAATAAGTAGCCATCTTAAGTAGTGTGTGCATTGGTAAACAAATATGGGCAAAGAAGCATAGTAACAGCTATAAATTAGAGCAACATGGATGATCATCGTCCTAGAACATCTCAAGAAAAAGTACTACAAATATAATCGATATATATATATATATATAGAGAGAGAGAGATATATAGATAGATAGATAGATAGATAGATAGATAGATAGATAGATAGATAGATAGATAGATAATATTAATGGTTAGTATACACATACATATGCAATCAGTGGAATAAATTATGACCATGGAATATTAGTTTTAAGCCTTTTATTATATATATATATATATATATATATATATATATATATATATATATATATATATGTATGTGTAAAATTATGAATTTAATATTTGTCAAAATGATATTTTACAAAATAACGTCCGTATTAGAAGAGTGCAAAATACGAACCCATCTCTCCATCTCTATCGGTCTCGTTTCTTTTTCCTTACCACTCTTTTCCCTCTCTTTCTCCCCCTCGCAGAACACGTATAATTATTGGTAGAATTTGAGTCGAAACAATGACTTGTTGCCTGACAAAGCCATCTCTGAAGAAATTGTAGCAAAAAGGTCAGTGTCTCTGAGATTTCACATGTATATAAACGAAATAAGGTGAACATTTATACAGATACGAGATAGATAGATATTGAAAATATATTCCTAGATATGAATATAATGAGCTAGATATTTAAGGTGCCAAGAATCTCATGTAGATAGATAGAATGAGAGAGAGAGAGAGAGAGAGAGAGAGAGAGAGGAGGGGAAGGACAGAGAGAGAGATAAAGTAATAAGTAGGAGAAATAGTTATATGTAGAGGGGAGTTTTAAAGATGAGACGGTTGCTAGCTAGAATTTTAGTTCTACACGTGGAAAGCAATAAAAAGTAATTTATTATTACGTTTACCTTTATAATCCTTCAAAGTATTTTGTTATTCATATCTGTCTATATAATCATTTCACTCCAACCGAGACGATAATAGCACATAGACGCAAGGAAGTTACTCGGAGTGAAAGAGAAGCTTCAGTGAGAAGAAACTGCAATAAAAGTGTCGGAATCAGGAAGACAAAAGATGACCTTGAATTTAAATTATTCAAATTCGTACATTACAGGGAAACAATAAACCGGAAGGGAATTCCACAAGCGAGAGGTGCAAGAATAAATAAATAATAGAATTTAGCCTGCCATTGCATCTAGCTATTTCACCAGTAAAACCATGAAATCTGCTTGCCAATCTAGTAAGACATTTTAATACATGGGGCCGAGATACAAAGGATAGCTTATTAGAATTGACTTGAAAATATTTGCAGATAGGACAGAGTGAAGCTACGTCAGAGATTTGAGAATGTGACTGGAGTCGAGATGCTAGGTCAGGTCCGATAACATTATAGACCCATTTGATTTTTTCGACCATCGCCAGTTATAGTACAGTAGCACAGAACCAAATAAGGCAGAAATATTCAAGGTATGGACGAATGGTAGATTTATAAACGTACAAAATGAATTCTGTCAAAGACATTGTTTCGCAGAACCCAGTGAACTAATTTTCCTAACAGCAGACCGAGCAATTGACAAAATATAATCATTGTATTTCATGTCAGTGGAATCTGTAATGCTACTGCAAGCAAAACTAGTTGCTTATTTTGACTAAAAGATAACAGTTTTATTTTGGAGACATTAAAATTTACAAGCCAATTCTTGACTCATTTACTAACTGGGTGTCATTTTTTTAAGTTAGCTGCAAGTTTTACTTAATTAGACCTATCTGGATTATTATTAAGCCATACTGATAAAATACAAATAATTTATCTTTTACTTGTTGTTTATATTTTTGTTTACGTCGGTCTATGTCCGCATATTTTTAGTTATTCAAATGTTGACTTAATCAATTTTGATTACAAACTAACGAAATAGGCACCTCGAGGCGATGTAATGGTTAGCAAGCTTGTCTCGCTAGAACAATTACGACTGAGTAGTTCGATCCTCACTGGGTGCCTCATACTTTCGGCCTTGTGCCACAAGTAAGCTAAGCTTGGAAAATCACTACAAACTAAGGAAATTACGAAAAAAAAACCTCACTGATTGATATTCTATAAACAGGATAACAAATGCCATGGATCTTGTCCATATTTCAATGTTTACCCTAAAATTTAAAAATATTCAGAATGATCACCGCAGCGTAACTGAAATCAATTCGCCTGGATGATCAAAGCGCTGTGAGATGGAAAAGTTCGGAAGACGTCAATGGATGTGCCAGCATAACGTCACCAAATCATCGCGATCGAAGGTATGCGTGTACTGTTCACTGCGAAGAATCTGACAGGATCAACCGCTTGAAACAGGTCCTGTTTCAAACTGTCGATCACAGCAGATTGTTCGCCCTCTCTTAGAACATGTAGCTAAGTACATCATAGCATAGGTGGGTTCAGCGGGCGTTGAAGAAACACAAATGTACGTGAGTAGGCGTCTATAGCAGCGATTTGGCGAGCAATCCTTGCAGGCAGATGGACAGGGAAACGAGTAGACCGCCATGGCAGTACCTCATAAATAATAGACTATTCCGTTTTGATCAGGTGGAAACAGGAGAAAAGACATTACTTAATTTCAGTGTGAGAGAACATAAGAAAGAAGAGAGGATTGGTGTGCAGAGAGAGAGAGAGAGAGAGAGAGAGAGAGAGAGAGAATGAATCATATTGAGTTGATAACAGATACTACACATTAATCTTAGCCAAAACGCCGAGAACCGATTCTGTTTTCTTGCCACCACAGGCTGATAGAATATGATACAAACGCACTCGGAACAGCTCCAAAAATAGCCAAGCTCTTCCAACCATTTTTTTTTGCTCTGGCATCAGTATTACTAGCGATCCCCCCTCTTTAGTGAAATGAGTGAAGTTTGCAACAGGAAACTGTTTTCTGAGACCAGGCAACTCTCAATAATATTTTCAGTTGCAATCTGTCCGCAGACAGAGTCACAATCGAGTTGCGCTTTCTACGAAGATAGATACGCAAGTAAGAGATTAAATCTAGTTTATCGGCCTTTATTACACTTTGATCCCGACTTAAAGGCCGAGACGTTATGGTAAACTTTGTAAAGACTTTGATCACTTTGTAAAGACTTTGATCACTTTGTAAAGACTTTGATCACTTTGTAAACACTTTGTAAACACTTTGTAAACACTTTGATCACTTTGTAAACACTTTGATCCCGACTTAAAGGCCGAGACGTTATGGTAAACGCGATAAAAGTTAAATTTGCAGACGCACAAGATCGAAAGATGAAAACCGAGTAAGGTAATCACAAAAAAAAACAAAACAAAAAAAAACAAACAAAAAAAACAAAAGAAAAACAAAAAAAAAAACGAATTACCATAAATGTTGGCTCTCTGTGCCGCACCAGGAAATTTTTCTCCCCGGAATCGATACTTCAAATATACAAATCAACTATTCGCCCTTGCATGGAGTATTGCTGCCATATATGGTCTGGTGCACCTTCTGTTTACCTTGGAGTTCTTGACAAGATCCAGAGACGGATATGCAATATAATTGGCCCTGATCTGGCATCTCGTCTACAGTTGCTCTCTCACAGACGGGCCGTCGCCTCTCTCTGTCTTTTCTACAAATACTTTCATGGTAATTGCTGCGATGAGCTGCTTTCACTGGTTCCCAGACTCCATGAATCCAAGCGCCCTACGAGGCTGGCATCCCGCTCTCACTCTTACACTGTAGAAACTGTTAAATGTAGCCGTCTCTTCTACTCCAATAGCTTCATACCTCACACCTCTCGCTTGTGGAACACCATTCCCAATTACTGTTTCCCTGAGAGCATAATCTCCAACTATTCAAATGTAATGTCAATCGACATCCCCAGTTACCTTGATCTATCCACTATCCTTCTCCTCCTCCTTTCTTCTATCACTCCTATCTGCTCTCGCTCCAAATCTTCTGCAACCCCCTGAAAAGGAAAAGGAATGGGATGATTTATCAATCGAATATCGATTCTCATCCAGTTTATTTTTTATCTAGCAGCATGGCCCGGCGTTGCCCGTGCTTGATTCAAAAATTGTACGATTCATACAGCAATCGCTATCGCTTGATTTAAAATATTTTTGCCCCTCCTTTGCCGTGCTGATGTTGCTACATGACTTACTTCTTGCCTATCTCACACTGCAAATTTTTTCTAAGCTCTATACTAAACATTAAATCTGTGACGAAAAAAGAACTAAACAAAATGAACACAAAACGATCAGCTTTAAAAAAGGACTCGTAACTGGAAAAACCGAATGAAAAAACAATGTTAACAACAAATACTTTTTCACACCCAACCCAATTCTGCAGAATCAGAATCAACGTTGAGTTTAAGCAAGAATGAGCCAATTGGGTAAAAGTGCATGCAGATTTAAATTTTTCCCACTTGTGACGAATGCGGCTATCGATTTTTTTTTTTTTGCATGCTAGCATGCTAGTTAACATTCGTGTCAGTTAGCTGTTGGCTCTCACGCTGGTCAATAGAATCTTCCTGACTATTCGTGGCAGCCAGCTATAGGCTCTCACTCTGGCCAGTAGTAAATGGCCGCAAACTACATGAAAAGTGCCGTAGAAGCATGAAAAAATCGATTATTTCCACTATCGATGGGAGTTGGGAAATGCGAAGTCGGTCTTGGCCTTCCCGCTAACTTGGAGCATGTGCATGTAAATTTTGGTGCAAATCCGTCGAAATCCGCCTTGCACGCACGCACACACACACACACACACACACACACACACACACACACACACACACACACACACACAAACACACATCCTGCCTTTTACAGATAGAGATGATTCTTTGTTCAAATAATTTAACATGTCTGGGAGAAAACTGAACCAATATTAAAATGCTAAAATCATTTATTCCTGTAAGTACTTCCTGAAGAAATTCTAAGAGCGTGGATCTCTTTTCATCTAAATTTTGCCGTCTATCATTAGTGAACAATCCTATTTTTGATTCAATGAATTCTACAAAATAAATATTCAGTATATTCAAATAGCTGGAACTACTGATCAGTCCAAGTATGTTGTTTGACAATTCGCTTGGTAACATCTATTGCTCGTAGACAAGCATTGTAATGTATCAAATCAATTAATCGTTTCTCCTGCCTAGATAAAGGAAACTTCCTTTCTCAATTTGTCAACCAGACCGGTTATCTGTGCGCGATAACAGTTTATAAAGGAGCAATTTGCAATAAAGAATCCTTTTTCAATCCCATCAAAAACTGAGAAATGTTCTTTATTTTTTCCTTCAAGAGATTCCGGTTAAGTTAAGCTGTAGAAAGATGCTCGGTGCTAGCTGCAATAACCTTCGCTTGGATTTTGGCAATGAATCTGTTTTTCAAATCATACAAGATATTTTGCCTTTGACGAGAAAGAAGAGAAATGCAACTATTTAAACAATTGGTTTTGTTTTTGTTTTTCTTTTTTAAGTCCGAGTTTAATCTATTTTTAAAATCATATTTTCTAACGCCGTGCGGAGAATTTCACCAATTTTGTATGCAATATATGGGCAGGGTAAAATCTAGGTAAATACCTGAGCCCTGCGTAAAATGCTAATGGAAGACTGTATGTTAACATAATACAAATAAAATCATCAGTTGTATTAAAGAAACCTTGTTTAAATTATTTCTGGGTTAATTATATTTGTCTTTTAAATTTATTCTAATGAACATATTCAAGTAAAAATATTTAATTGAAAAAGTAAACGATATTAATTCTCTACATATGAGTAATAGAATATTAAACTTAAATTTCTAAATATGTAAATTTACCATTATTGAGTAAAACTGAAATTAAAAAAAATCAAATGTTAAAGACAAATCTTAAAGTAAATCTACTGTTTTAACTGTAGTGACTTAATACTTAACAGGGCGCTCTTTTTGATAAAAATGTAAATAAAATTTGTATATGAAAGGGCTTGTTGGCAGGAACTCTACTAATTGGCAAAACAATATAAACTATTCATTATCAATTATTGAGATAATATAAAGCGCATTTCTTCTTTATGTGATATGTCCCCTGAGAACGTAGGCGATCATGGTTCTCCATAATTTCTTGCCCATTTTAGCTCTTAATAAAATTTGTCTTTCCATTATATCTCCTAAAATCTGTTCCGCCATCCATTTACTTAAACTCATCAAGTATGTTATGCAATGTTTTTCCCTGTCTCTCTTGCCATCAATTCTTCTTGTGAGTATAAGATTTACCAAGCCCTCCTTTCTCATTATGTGCCCCAGAAATTTCAACTGTCTCTTCCTGATGCTAAGTATAGGCCTATTTTTTGTTTCCCTTTTCTCTAAAACCTCGTCTTTGCTCAAATGAAGCATTCTTCTGTAGAACCGTATTCCCGTTGCTGCAAGTCTCTTCATCTTTGAACAGTCGTCCAAGCCTTCACTGCCATAGAGGAAGGCAGATATCAAGAATTCTTTTCTTTCTTTAAGTGACTAAGTCTGCTAAAATTTTATATATAAACTGAAGAAGAAACGCAGCTTTATAATTCCCAGATTAGCCATTACAATAATTTATTTTCCGTCAAGAATTTTCGTAAATAATCCAAATATATTGTACGTAAAATTTAGACGAATTTGTTTAATAATTTCATATTGATGGATCCTTGTCTATTTTGTTTATCCAGTAATGGGTTGTCAAATACAAAGTTCTAAAAGTATAAATTTAATATTATTGAGGATGCATCATGCTTCATGGTTAGATAGCGAGTTAAGATTTATTCCGAGTAAATGAGGACATTATATACGTTGAAGATAGCCACTATTCACACAATGTCCAAATCAAGTGTTGAAGATAAACAGTCTGTGTATGATATAGGAAGAATTTCATGTTAAGTGCAAATTCTTAATGGGATTCTCTGACATAATCCCTTTCTTAAACGAATTATATCGAAGGACGGAAAGGAGTCTTTTATTAGAATATGGAAGGTAATTACGAGTGACGCTTGTAATTCAAGGTTAGGTTATGTAGCTTGATTATCTGGATAGACGACACATGAACACTTTACATTGCATGCTGTATTGATATAACTTCCTTGGATTGTTTGTGTTTTCATTAAAGTTGCTGTAGATAAGCGTTTTACTGGGATTGCGTTATCCACCCGATAGGGATAAAATTCTTAGAGTAATAACTAACGAAACTATCCTATCAAAAGGTGTATAATGTCGAGGATATTATCCTGCCAATTTGCGACTGAGTTTTGGACCGTTCAAAAGTTTCAGCTTGGAACCTCTCAGTACGTGTAGTTAGGACTGTCCATTCTGATATTTAATCTTCACAAAGTATTTTTGTGTGTTGCTAATTCGCTTCTTTGACTTGATTCGTCACGTTTACATATAAACAATGACCTCAACTAAATAGATCAGTAGAATAATATGTTATCTTCTCTGATTATCCAACAGATAGCATTCATTTATGTTGTAATTTTAATATATACCATGGGGAGTTGTTGGTTAGATCAAAGTAAACCGATGAAATGGTAAATATTATCATAACTTTAGCATTGCTTATGTGCTGACCCAGATAGTGCCTATTCGTGCTCCTAAAATAACGAGGCGTCGGGCAAGCCTCCGAGAATTTTCATCTCCTGCCCGGATAAATCTGCTGAAGGGGCAGCCACCTCGTTTGGAAACTTCAAATCAATTGCAGATAAAGGCCTAGCTTGATGCCATAATGAAACTCATCTTCTGATGTCCCATTTCAGAGGACAATGCCTCGATAGTCGAAATCTGATTAGGACAGCTACAGATCTAACATTTCCTTTCTCAGCATTTATTCTTTGTCTTCTTGAAAATAGAGCTCTCAGAACAGTCTTTCTCATTTCAGAATGGATTCCTTCTTGCATGGAATGATTTATACGACATAATCTATCAGCAAAGCCTTGGTTCACGTTATGATTTATGTAATGATGACTATAATCTGACACAATGAACGGCATATCAGGACATTTGCTGCATTTAGAACTGCTCGAAATCAAGGTAAAAGAATTTTTGATAAATGCAAAGAGAACCTCTGTGTAGTCAGTCCTTGCTAAAGTTAAAAACAAAAAAAATTGTTTTTAGCAAGTTCTGTAAAATTACTAACATGATTCGCAATCGAGGCAAACCGTCAGGGCCTACAATTATAAATTATTCTGAGGTTATCTCATCCTTGTCAGATAAGGCTAAACTCATTGCCATGAAGTTTGCTTTAAATCCACGTTAAACGACAAGAGCCATCGACTACCTTGCTTCCTCTCTTTCTCACGGGGCACAGACACTGATTTCCGTATCTCGGCAAGTCCCCAGAATAATCAAAAGCCTTGACTCCGCAAAGACTACCGGTCCGAATAAATTTCCAGTGAATTTCCAGAGAATTATCTCCAATCTTACAAAGTTGTTTACTTCCCCACGTTCTGGTAGATTTCTGCTACATGTTCTCTTTCTAATAATCCGGGTGAGCGCCGAGTCCCGCCGTAATATCACTTCATTAGTGTTTTTACGTATCATCAGCAAACACTTTGGCACTATTACCAACAAGAAATCTGTTGATCATCTCACCAGAAAAAACCCCCAAAAAACAAGTGCTTCCTATCGGGTAAGTACATGAAGGTCGTAGTTAATGGGTTGATTTCTGAAGCACATGAGATCAATGCGGTTGCCCCCCCTCCACAATGTCCGTTCCTAGATTCTAATCTATTCTGTTTTCTATTAAAGATCTTCTATCTCAGGTCATTAGTACATATTTATGCAGATGATACCTTGGTCAATGTGTGCACCTCCAAACATCTAGATGGTCAGATCCTGATAGCCGTTCTCTCCCTTAATGTATTTGTAACAGCTCATTGTAAAAAACCTGACTTCTAAAATTCAGTCCTTTCAAAACCCAGCTGTTACTACATAATCACTGAGCAGAGCCCAAATTTTCTCCAGTCATATGGAGCGGTTGTACTTGTCTTGAACGTCTATTGGCACTTCAGATCGATACAAGCCTCAAGTGAAACTCATATAAAATCCATCGCTAAAGATGCTTTAAATGTTCGGTTTCTTTTGCTGTTACAGAAAATATCTGACGCCACCTGTCATGCTCCGTATTTACGAGAGTTACATCAGACCGATAATGGAATACTGATGCAATATCTGGGCTTAAAAAACTTAAAAATACGCGGCCTTTTTGGCGATTAATTATTTTACATTCTAAACCCGTTTTTCCACAGACGCAAAGTATAACAATAGAATTATGGTTTTAACGACATATTTGGAGTATACCCTGGACAGAATATTTGTGACGAATATTTGTTTTAAATATAAAATATACAAAGGAATTGGTGCTGATAATCAAAGAGAGAAAGCTTAATTTTCTAGTATATATAATGAAAACAAAAGCCTGCACACATTCATTAATTAAAAAAAACAACATATCGTTTTTGTTTTATTAATCATTTAATTTACTTTATGCAACTTCTTAATTCCATCATCAAATTTTTTGTTAGCTTTCTGGTCTTGAAAACGTTCTAAGTATATTTTCTAACCTTTAACGGAATTAAAATAGTATTTAGAATAATAGTAAAATATAGTTTAATTCCTTCATAAAAAAATCTTTAACAATTTTTAGTTGGACATAAAAATAAGGACATGTTTTGTTTTGTACTAAAGAAACAGTTCATACTTTTACTCCAAATTTAATATTTACTGGATTCAATTGGACATGATATTTGTTCGAATCAATCACTTGGTTCTCTGAAAGGATCATATAGCAGAAAACTCGCTTCCAATCCTAAAAAAAAAACACACAGCATCATCTTTTGATGGTTACCGGACTTTATTATAATTATTGGGAGTTTATTTCGCTTGCTCAATGTTACTTGCGTTTTGATTTTATTAAACATTCACCAAATACAAAATTCAAGAGCCAATCAAATTAAAGAGTTGCTGTGATAGCTTATTGTATGACAGTAAGAGGAGGAAGAGGAGATAAGGAGGACAGATTATGAGGATATGTAGGACTTGAAGAGGTTACGATTGTAATGATGTCGTATGCAGTCTGTCTTCTTATGTAACAGATCTCGTGAAGAGTTTGTCTCTGAGGAGCTTTCTTCTTACTATAAGAATACGAAGTAAACAGGGACGGTTCGCATTGCAGGGTGGGTCTTACTTGGGAGGTGTTATGGTCCAGGTTAGGACCAAGGAAGAACAACACGAACACAAGAGTAGAAATAACGAAGATATATTAAACGAAATAATAATACAAGATGTGGAAGGTGTTAGTATGACTGTCAGTCTGGTTTGGAGTGAACTACTATCAGCTCGATTCGATTCGATATTTACTTGCCCTCCCCCCACGAGGCAGAGTTTTACGTGGGCTTTCCGATCCCTTAGGCTCGGGCAAAAAATGCCCGTAGAAACTGTAAAAACAGAATCGGGTTGGTCAACCTCCCCGAACGAGGCTCTACACTTCGGCGGAGCCTCGTCCGGGTTCCTCTCTGCTCAGAGGTAGGGAGTTCGACCGTTAAGCCGAGCTTCTCAGGTTGATTCGGTATCTAGCCCCCACACCCTCGCCCACGAGGGTTGCATGTGCCACAAGGCCGAGTTTAACGTGGGTTTCCCGAGCCCGTAGCCTCGGCGAAAAAAATGCCCATAAAAACAGTAAAAACAGAAACGGGTTGGTCAACCTCCCCGAACGAGCCTCTGCCTTTCGGCGGAGCCTCGTCCGGGTTCCTCTCTGCTCAGAGGCAGAGAGTTCGACCGTCAAGCCGAAACGGCTCGACTTGATTCGGTATCTAGCCCCCCCACACCACCACCACCACGAGTGTTGCATGTGGCACAAGGCCAAGTTTAACGTGGGTTTGCCAATCCCGTAGGCTCGGCAAAAAAATGCCCGTAGAACCCGTATAAACGTGATCGGGTTGATTCGTCCCTCTCTCTTAAGAGGCGTAGTATACATAGTGTTAGGAAGAGTTCATTCTGTAGTTATAGGCATGACAGAAGTTCTGAACTATGGAAACATCAGAATATTAGCCATGGAAATAGCGATAGAAAAATGTTATTCGATATTTTCCTCTGTACTTTTTGTCTGTATTATGACCTGGCAGTGTCAAATTCTCCAAGTCTGCTTTCATCGTTTTGTAGCTGAAGCATTACATCTGTCACTTTCTGATTTTGAGCATCTGTCTTTTTTTGTTGCCATTTTCTATAACACCTCCTTTACGCTTCATGCTTATTCCTTTATTTTTTCATATTCCTTTATTGCCTTCTGTAAGAGTTTATATAAGTTCCTTTCTGTGTTTACTATTAACTTCGTGTCACCTGCATATCTAATGTTGTTAAGATTGTGGATGCCAATGAATAATCATGATTATCTTAGGATCCTCTCATTGTATAGGTTGAATGAACCCGGTCAGAAGATATATACTTGTCTCAGCGCCTTTCAATTTTCGAGTGTTTACTGGAATAATTTTTCAATCCGTCTTCAGGCAATTTGTTTCCATTATAAGTTTGTACTGTTCCTATCGAAGTGGAATTTTAAAAAACATATTTTTTAAATCAGTTTCTTTGGTAACAAAGAAAAGAATACTGGACTGTTACGTGACATCTGTGCTTCTTTACGGCAGCGAATGTCGGACGATTTCCTCAAAGATGAAGAAGAGACTCGAGGCGACAGAGATATGGTTCTACAGAAGGATGCTAAGGATATCGTATGGACTGAGTGTGATAGCAACGATGAGATCTTGGAGAGGTTGCAAACAAGGAGGAGGCTTATACTTAATATCAAGAGGGGGAAGCTAATTTCTAGGATGCATAATGAGGAAGGAGAGCTAAAAATTAAGATACTCACGGGTCGAATAGAAGGAAAGAGAGACAAGGGTAAACAACGCGTGGCATACCTGGCGGACTTAAGCAAGTGGATGGCAGAACGTGGTTTGGGGTAGGAAGCAGAGGGAAGGAACTTGTTGAGAGTTGCAAGAGACAGAGGGAGGTGGAGAGCCATGATCGCCTTCGTCCTGAAAGGACATGGCACATGAAAAGAAAGAATCGCTCTAAGCAAGTCATTATAGTCACTAGTACGCAAGTGGTTAGAAGGAATTAAGAACAGAAACATTAGTAATGAGGGGAAAGAGACAAGCGAAATCAAAAGAACAGTTGATAGCGATTGACATTGCATTTAAATTTCTGCAGATTAAAATTGGCTGGAAAAAATGGAGCCGGGATGTAGTCTCACAAGCGAGACGTGCGAGAGAAAAAAAAAACTTTTAGCAAAGAAATTACGATTACATTTATATATCTCAGCTGTAAATTGATGAGACGTCGCCGCCAAGTCTAGTGTTGCGCTTAAATTTATACTGTCTAGGTACCATAGCGAAACAATTCATACTGTCTAGGTACCATACTCGAACAATTACCATGAAATTATTTTTATTGTTAGTAGCAGATATCCTTTTAAAACCTCCTCGTTGATCACATATCATCCATCGTATTTTCATCATTCCGAATCTCAGTATCTTCATATCTCTTCATCATTTTTCTAATCAGTATCACCCCAAGCACAGCAGGATAGCCACTAGCATGCAAGGGGTTACAGGGTGTGGAGCGATTAGAAACACAAATATAAGTAATGAGGAGAAAGAGAAATGAACAATCAGGAGGACAGTACATAGTGACTGATATTGCATTTAAATTTTTGAAGATCAAAGTTGGTGGAAAGAATAGAGTCGGGAGAGAGTTCCACAAGTGCAAGAAAAGAAACTGTCAGCATAGAACTTACGGTTACATCTCGCCAGCTCAACTGTAAATTGATGTGATCTCGCTGCCAGTCTAGTACTTCGCTTAAATTCATACAGTTATTTCTATCGCGAACATTTTTGGTTTTTGTTGTGGTAGGATTCACCTAATTTGCATAGTGGAGTACCGACCATATAAATATGGTTGGTACCGGGAAGAGAGGGAGGAATCAAGAGATTCAACCAGATACTCTGCCCGACTGCGACTCAGTCAACACATTCTCCAGGAACGGTCTTACCAGGAATATAAAAAAGACTATATGTAAATATTGTGTACACTTTCTTGTTTCAATACATTTTGTTCTAAGTACATTTTGTGTTGCATTATTATTCCATGCATTAGTCAAGTTTCAAGAGTTTTATATGTGGAAAATATTAAACGTCGCACATGTTGTCCATTCTTAAAATGTTTTTTCTTTACATTATACCTCCAAATTTCTGTTCTGCGGTCATCTACACAAGCTTGTTAATTAAGATGTTTCCTTCTGGTCAACTTGCATTTATTATGTCCTGTGAGTTTCAAACTCTTCATACCGTTTTTCCTCATTGTCCCCAAGTGATCTCAGCTCTCTCTTTATAGTTCTAAGTACAAGTGTCTTTCCTGTTATTTACCTTAAATCTACCACATTGCTAGCATGTCAGCTCCATTATATTGCCAGGATCTCTCTGTAGAACCCCCATTTACGTTGTATCAAGTCTTTTTCTTCATCTGTGAGAAAACCTTACCTCATTCTTAGCCATATAAGCGGCTATATAGTACATTGTAGTCCAGCACATTTTTCTCTATTTCTAAATAACTTTTATTGTCTCTCAATATTTTTTCGTATTTAAAATCTTCTTTTCCAGTGTACCTTCGAATTTCTCTATCGTTGGTTATAATACACTTAAATTAAATTTCTGTACTTAAAAAAAAAAAACCACTTCACTCCCAAACAAGGCAACAAAGCAATTGATTACTCAGTGGAAAAGATTATGAGAAAAAAAAGCATTATTAAGTAGCGAGGATAGAGTTAAAAAAACAAAAAAGAACAAAAAAAAAAAAAAACAGAAGATAACGATTGACATTGCGTTTAAATTTTTGAAGATAAAAGTTAAGTAGAAACCAAGAGGCTGGAAGAAAGTACCACAAGCAAGAAGTGTGAGATAAGAAACTTGTGGCAACAACTAGTAATTTCAACTGTAAAATGATGAGATATAGCTGCCAATCTAGTACAGTTCTTAAACTCGAAATTCGAGACACCAAAGACTAAAGCTCACCAAAACAATTATCATAGAAATATTTATAGAAAGGCAAAAGGAACGTACGGTAAGGCGGTGGCAAAATGGCTGATGCCAGCTCAGAATCTATAGCATTGCAGATTCTTCTTTGAACTTTATCAAGAGTCTCTAAACTTATAGCAGAAGGACCAGAGATATGGCGTCAGCATTCTATGTATGGGCGAATAGTAGATATAAAACTGTTTAAGTTTGAGTTTGAAAAAGTGTCTGGTCCTTCACAGTGAACTAACATTTCTAGCTACTGCTCTAGCAATTTATTCAATATAATCTTTTCACTTCATGTCATCGGAAAATGTTAGCATGAGAAGAAACAACAGGTTAACATCAGATATGCTGTTAGAAGGCAAACAAGTTTCTCTAAGACGATTAATTCGTTTTAGAGGCGTTAGAAGTTTAAAAATAAGTCACTTTTTTGCCCAGGTACCAAAGAGTTTTAGGTCATTTTTTTAGATTATCTGCCCATGTGAAATCGAACCGTTCAAGACTTACCGTTAAGACAGGTGTAAATAGCTGTGATCATCATAGTTACCGAGTCGAGAACTGATGACATCAGGAAAGTCGTTGATGAAATCTAGGAACAACGTAGATTGTTTATGTGTTGATTTAGTTTAGCGAAATATCAACACCTCTCTGGATTATTTGATTCCGAAATTAAAACATTTAAAATGCAATTTTATGGGTTCCACTGTATATATTTTGTACATAATTTTATACTTTTTCTAATAAAGGTATATTTTTTAGATATATAGTTTGCAGATAATGCACTGTGTTGTTGGTAATTTTACTGTATAAATATGTACAGTGTAACCCGGATAAAAGAGGCCCGGATATAAGAGAAACCCGGATATAAGAGAGATTTTCTCTGGTCCCAAATTAGATCCTGTGTTAATATATATAAATTAGACCAAATCCGGATATAAGAGAAACCCGGATATAAGAGACTTCTTCTTCGGTCCCGACACTCTCTTATATCCGGGTTACACTGTATT
Source organism: Acanthosepion pharaonis (assembly GCA_903632075.3). Taxonomy (NCBI): domain Eukaryota; kingdom Metazoa; phylum Mollusca; class Cephalopoda; order Sepiida; family Sepiidae; genus Acanthosepion; species Acanthosepion pharaonis. The sequence goes on along the minus strand of CAHIKZ030003604.1, from coordinate 1,028,990 downwards.
TATAATTTTATTGTAATTTTGCTATAAACATATATTATTGGTTATTTTAGTATATAAATATACTGATTTTTGTATGGGAGTTCACCATTTTCCCACAGCTGGAAGCTTAACAGGTGCTACAATCCAAGGTCAGGTTGAATCTGGGAACAACAGCAATTATGCGGTGGTTCTAAAATGCTTTAATTTTTCGATCAGAGACCTTGCTCCCGGATGTAGTTTATCGTCATACCCATAACGAGAACAAGGTAGGTTCAGATATAGATAAAATACGATTATTAGTTAAATTAATATCTTGTATGTTATCAAATTTTGCTAGGTAACAAATAATGTTTCTTTGGTTAGATATTTTCAAAGTATTTTAAATTAATATTTAGCAAAAATAAAGAATAAAATTTAAAAAAAAATTATATATATATATATAAACTGTAGTGACATCCAGTTTCATTAAAATTGTATTCTCTCAAACTTAAGCGGAAAATTTTAATGGGAAATTTGTTTTTATTACTTTTATTAATCTCTTTTCAAATATCAAACAGTTGAATTCACTGCACTCGTTCAAATCTGAAACCAGAGAGTTGGCCTTTGGCGCCAAACATCTAGCTTGTAGACACTAAGTAGCATTCCCAAACTCTTTAATTTGATCAAGCAAATAATCATCGGCCAACGATGACCGCTGTGTCGCCATAATGCAAACAGCTGGATGACCACTAGGAGGGAAATAGTACAATAATTACTGTCTCTTAATTCTGGCTGATGGTCGTTTCAAATTATTTTAGCAGTCATAATAGAGTGACTGCTGTAATGGCGGTCGTAATAATGGTGTTTTTTCCCCGGCTAACACATTTACATCACTTGGGCAAAAGAGTGTAATGCCCCTAACTGTGAACAGCTACAAGATAAAACAGTTTAAACCCGAATCACGACAAAGGTTTAAACGAATAATGGACTGCTGACAGATTAGGACCAATTATTTAGCAGAATTAATAACTTGTAATAGAAAATGGATTATAATGAGGGAAGTTTTGACATTACTAAGTGATAAAATGATAAAAATGATAATTACACTTATGAACCTTATATATATATATATATATATATATATATATATATATTATATATCGTCGCATAGCAATTTTCTATTTCAAAATAAAAAAAATATCATCTTTCCCGGTGGCTATCTTTGTTCTCTGTCTGTATAACCATTATGAGGATGGCTTATGTGAGCCGAAAGCTTACGAGCAACTTATTAAAAAAATATCCAAATGTTGGACAATTTTTGTTTTTATTTTCAAGAAATTAAAAGCAAACATTATACTGGCTCATGATCAGGCATAATAGGCATTCATTGCCTGTTATATTTAATATTATATATATATATATATATATATATATATATATATATATATATATATACACGTTTCATTAAATAATATAGACAAGTGTTGTCTATTTATTTTATGTAAATTTTTTAATAACGTCTGATAAATTTAATAACATTATCGTTGAACGAAGAAAAAGAAATTCACAATACTGATCCATATTTTTTTCATACAATCTAAGCTTTCGCACGCAAGCCATTATCAAAGATGCCAATTACAACATATTATGCAATATACAGACAAGACAGTGATGATAGTCTGTCATTAAATACACACAATATATATATATATATATATATATATATATATATATATATATATATATATATATATATATATATATGTATGAGTGTGTGTGTGGTGGTACATAAAAAGATCTGCCAGTTCAAACAGTATGTAATGAACTTAGTACAAAATCTTTGTTTACATTTTCTGAAGAAAAATATCCCCAAAAAATAAAAAAATAAAATAAAAATGAAGAATGAATGTAAAATTACTAATGTCGTATTTCTAGTATGCAAATTGAAGTAATGGTCAGAATATAGACCTGATTTTTCAATTTGTTTATTACATTTGCTGTTCAATAAACTACTGTACTCTTGTGAAAGTTTAGTAATAAATCAGAAATGTTACAACTGGCGTAATAGTGATATTAAAGTCATCTGAAACACATTGGTAATTTCCTATGTACGAGTTTCTTCTTCTTCTTCTTCTTCCATTGGCCGTATTCCTTCAGTACGTCGGTGATCATGGTCCTTCAAAATTTCCTTTCATTTGTAAATCTCAATAACATTTGGCTTTTTACAATCTCTTCCAAACCCTTCGCCGCATCGATCAATCTTGTCACTTAGATTGTGCGTTACTTTCTTATGGCTCTCTAACCTTCATTATACCATGTGAGTATCAAATTTTCCAAGCCTTCTATCCTCATTATAAGCCATTAAAATTTCATCTGTCTATTCCTGTTGTGAAGCATGTAGCATTATAGTATGCCTAAAATAATGATCCGGTAAACGTGGTTGGACAGAGCAAACATATATATATATATATATATATATATATATATATATATATATATATAATAATTATTAGGAGGATTTGATAATTATATTTAATTAATTCATCGAGTCTGATAGAAACCTCAACAGAATGCACTGGGCACCCGTTTCGTCCTATATTTGGACTCATCAGCAGTGCGCATCCACTACCGAGAATTGAAACCCTGACAGGTAGGTTGTCAAGCAAACATCATGCCAACTGTTCAAATGGGCCTCGATGACGAAGAGAGTGCTTTCTGCATTCTGTTGAGGTTTCTATAAGACTCGATGAATTAATTAAATATAATTATCAAATCCTCCTAATCGTTACTATCTGTGTTTATCATCGCTTGAACCGGCTTCTAAAGCTCCAGTGTGAGCGGGTTGGTGAGAGTCGTCGTGGCTCCAGGGGGCACAATCCTATGGTTACAGAGAACGCAGTATGGTTCCACCACGGAATATGTGAGCGAGCGGCGCTATGTTGAGTCGGATTTGCAATCAAAGGCGATATATTTTGGCCGGGATCGCGTTCACTTCCCATGAAAGTTTTCGTATCAGAATAAATATGTCGTTCTTTATGTTTCGGGCTTGGATTTTGGTTGGGAATTTTTCATCTGGAGATTTATTCAGTTCGGCTTTTCTTGCTGGTTTTGATTTATTATAATTCCCCCACACTCTCTCTTTCTCCACGCACGCGCGCACACACACACACACAAAATCACACACACAGATACGCATACACACACACACATATGTGTGTGTGTGTGTGTGCAAATATATAGAAAATAGGAATGAAACGTAGGTTAATAATCCGAAGTCCTTTAGTATTTTTGTTTTTATTTTTAAAAAGCAGTACTCAATACATAAGTACAGCCTGGATTATAATCATTTTTTTAAAATATGATTCCATCACTACATAAGAGTTCTCAGTTATCCCTCTTAGAATTTTTCAAAAAGGGAAGCTAAAAACTTCAATTTAGTTATAGAAATTAAATTGAGTTAAAGCAACCAGCTCCGCTTCATCTTCAAATGAATTTTGGAATAACTAATCTTGAAATTTACGGACCTTTATAAGAAAATACATCCGTAAATTTCAAGATTAGTTATTCCAAAATTCGCTTGAAGATGAAACAGAGCTGGGTACCTTAATTCAGTTTAATTTCTATCAGTAAATTGAAGTTTTTAGCTTCACTTTCTGAAAAATTCTAAGAGGGATAATTTTGACTTGTTGCCACGGAAATAATGACTTAATGCATGCTTTCACAGCGTGCGCCCTTGTATCTTTGAAAACAACGGGGAGAGTTTTCCCTGAAATCTCCTGATGGAAGGAGGCTATTCCTATCGTTGGATGTTGACAATCCCTTATGTCTCGCAATGTCCTATGTAGAGCCTCTAGAGTACCTTTGTGGCCCATCGTGTACTAATCACACATAATAAGCCCACACATTTTCAGGACGTCAGATTTATCCAAACCATTGTGATGTTGCAGATCGCTGAATCGGATAAAGTCAAATTAATTGGTAAGTTTAAAGCGGAGTGCGCTGTCCTAATACCGGGCAGAATGGTTGCAGCAATTCCAGAGGATGTTACAGACAAGTCAATTTCCTTCTTTTCCGTACTCTCGCGAGGTGTAATATACCGGTCAAGAGCGTCGACGTCGTAGGAAGTTTCCTGAGTTATGCCTGTTGGAAGAGTATTTGAACTCGCTCGGCAAACTTGGGGTGGGCCGTAAGTTTGCAATGAATTTTTGCCCATAGAAACAATCTTACTTCGATGACAATAAGCGAACTGTTTATAAATTCGTCAAAGAACCCTGCGTCAAAGCCAAGAAGCATTAGTTGACTTTGGTGTTTGAAGTTTTCAGAAAGGTCCTCTTTGTATTTCTCACACGGGATCAGAGAGGTCACACGTGTGCAATAATACAGTAAAGAGTTAAGGAAGACTTCTTGCTGTTCGCATTGCTGCCCCCTAAGCGTGAGTTCAACTGAACACCATCTTCCAGTAACCCATGTTTGAAGCAGGCCTCACGATACGTGCTGCAAATGTACCCATTAAACCTTTTCAAGTCGTCGAAACTCTTTGGACCTCTTATCTTATGCGAAAGAAGCCAAAGCTCTTCTGTTGGCTGGGGTGGATTGAATATACACTGCCAAGGCAATGGTCAAACTTGATGCCTAGATGTCCATCGGCATCTATTTTTCTTAATGTCTATCTGTTGTATTTCCAAGTGTAGTATGATGGTACTTAATGGTACAGAAGGGTCTGAACCAATGAAATTCTGTCAAAGATTTGGTAATTAGTTATCTTCAAGCTAACAGGTCAAAGTTCCCCCTTTATTGTCACGCCATGGGCGGAGATGGGGTAAGTGAGTAAACACTAATGATGCGGTATAGGCAGACGTTCGCACAAATTAAGGGGCATTATTAATGTTTACACGCAGAGGTCAAATGTTGTGTTTGCATTCATCCTTTTATTATCAGACAATGCGCAAGATGTGTTAATGAATATGATGATGAAAAGGCGGGCATTATATGATCGTCAGCGGTAATATGGGGGCAGTGAGAAACACTAGGGACGTGGTTAAAGCTGTAGTTTACACCAAATAAGACGCTGAAAATAGTGGGGGCATTAATACTGTTCCCACCCACGTCAAAATCATTTTCGCAGTTCAGCCCGTGTTATGACACCATGTGCAGGGTAATGATATACAGTTTAATTAAATAGAAGAAATTTAATCAGTTTAATCGAATAAATAGCAAATATGAAGCGAATAAACTTAAAAAAAAGATTAGTTTAAAGCAACCCCTTAAACATGGGAATTATTTTTGTCAAATTCGGAGCGAAGTAAATTTTAAGCAGTTTAATCAAATAGCAGAAGTTTGGTATCTGTCTATATTTCAGAGATGTGTTATTATGTACACTATTTACATTATTCGGACTATTGTCCTCATTTTTGTCGCCATATTTATTAAAAAGTCTCGACCGTTGTATGCTCCGGCCTTCTTCAAGTGGTTGGAATGTCTAAATGAACCCTTTATTTCGCTCACAGGGGAAGACTGTTCTAGTTCCACGTGCCATGTCTAATGGATGTCAGTTATCAGTTACCTCCTCAAGGACACATGGCACAGTCGATAAAGGCGTTGGTTAGATCCAGTGAAAGGACCCAAAGAGTGTGAGTTTAATACCCGGTTAAAGCAGGGGAGAACTTGGAGAAGGGAATTAACAGGAGATAACTGACAACTGACATCCATTAAACATGGCACGTGGAACTAGAACAGTCTACCCCAGTGAGCGAAATAAAGGTTTCAGTTCGACCTTCCAACCACCTGAAGAAGGCCGGATTGTACAACGGCTGAAACATTGTAATAAATATGGCGACAAAGATGAGGACAATAATCAGAATAATGTAAATAGTGAGCAGACGTTTAATCAGTTTAATCAAATAAATCGCAAATTTAAACGAATTAACGTGATACAAAATTAGCTCGAAAGATTCCTTGACAGATTTTCGTGCAAAATTTGGAGGGAATCGGTTGGAAACTGTGGTTGATAATGGGAAAAAAATATGAATTTTACGCAGTTATTTGCGGATTTTTCAGGATTAACGCGAATGACTTAAAAAAAAATTGATCAAATCAATTGTTGTTATAAGTAATGATTATTCCTGTCAAATTTGGAGAAAACCGCTTGAAAGATCAGGAATTATAGGCCAAAAACTGGTTGCCTAAACAGTTTTTTGTTATATGTAGAGGGTCCAGAAAACTAAGTATGTCAATTTTTAGCATGATCGGTTGAAAAATGTATAGTGAACATACTCGCATACAGATGCACAGACATATATACATAGAAAACAACAGTGGTATATTAAAACAAAATTTAATCTACTATATACATATCCAGCAGCTCTTTTAACAGAGTCAGTAGACATTTTTGAATGTCGTAAGGTTGAAGAAGATCGCTGTTTAATTACTTACGTTATTAAACAAAACAGCCAGTCTGTATATACATAGTCATAGAAATTTCTACTTAGTCGTGTTGTACGCTGTTCTTTGTTTCCTCTTCACTTCTGTCAAC
>CAHIKZ030003604.1:985000-1017500 GCA_903632075.3 Acanthosepion pharaonis | reverse complement strand
GTCAATATGGCAGACCAAAAGTGTTCAAACGCTCACTTGCATTGAAATGATACAATGTTGCCTTGAGAGAGGAATTTCTCTCAGCGTGGAACAATTGCTCACTTTCCGAGCACTCACTTTCCCCCAGAAGCAATAGTAATACTCAGGGGAAGACGTTTGTGTGAGGCTTGAGCGGTTGATACTTTGAAAAACCTGCCGGGTCAGGCAATTCTTAAGACGTAAACAGAAATATCATGGCCGCGGTGTTTAAGCAAAACGGTTTTACACCCACAAATATATTTAAGGTGCGGTGGATAAATTGTCGTCTTAATTACGCAAAAACAAAAATAACACTGACATCTCATTTTAACAGATATTTTTACCACATTTATACAAAAAATTCTTGAAATACCAAAGAATAAATTTATTCAATAAAATCGTCATCAACTGCGGCCTCCAGACGACTACAGAAAACTACTGCAAATCTTCTAGACGGTCTCTTTGTTTAAGTTGGTGAATGCTGACATAATCCTTGCCTTCAGTTCATCTTTGGTGTTACAAAAAGTTTTGTTGATCTGTCGCACAACTGCGCCGAAAGCATAATAATGAACGCGTTTGCAGTCTGGGGAGTTAGATGGCAATATGTAAAGAGTGATAAGGTAGCATAAATTGTCTGACAGCCATGACTGATTTCTCTTGCTTGTGTGGCATGGTTCAGAGTCCTGTTCCCAGACATTGGTTCTTCCAGCAGCCACTTTCTTGAACAATGTCAGCACTACATTCTCAAGGCACTTGTTGAGTCTGAGGTCCTGTGGGAAGATGGGTGGCAAATTTACGCCGCCATCACTAATAATTATTTGAAACACTTTCGTTATCACCATTAGATGCATACTACTCTTTCTGAATCCTCTGCACTCTCCTCAGATTGACACCCAACCACTCTGAAATGATCGCATCTAAGCTTTCGACACAAACAGTAACCCATGCGGTTTCCATATTTATTGTGGAGTAAAGTGCGCCATGGTGCTTTTTTTCTCAAAGACGGTATCTAACTAACCCTACTATACTGTGAAGTTTACAAAATTAAAAACAAATAACGCGCATGCACAGAATTAAAAATATAAAATTGCAACAATTTACCCATCACACCTCAAATACACACACACACACACACACACACACACACACACACACACACACACACACACACATATATATATATATATATATATATATATATATATATATATATATATATATATATATATATATATATATATATATGAGAATTAAAAGACTTTCGAAAGTCCTGAAACCCATTACTAAGCAGAAAAGAGCGGAATAGCCTCTACACCTGTACAAAAGACCGGGGAGGAATGTGTAGCGGGTAATATGAAATGATTCAAGTTCATTTGCATTTTTGTATATACCAACACCCTTGCTTCGACAGCCAACATTAAACATGCTCGCGCAAGGTATAATCTGAACATACATATATACTTTAATTTAGTAGTTGCTCTTTTCACCTTTGTATCCCTTGTCACATCTCAGTGGGGTCATATAATACTTACAGTTCTTGGTCATGTTCGAAGTGATAGGTCTGACTCAGTAGAGTATTCTCCGTAAGGTCGATCTGTCTTTTGAATATTGTTCTGATGTTTGGTGGACGTCGGAATTTCTAAATCCTTTCCGACAGCATTTAACGCCAGGGAGACAGTAGCATTTATATTATCCCTCGCCTCAACTCTTCTCTTTTCTTCTGCATAATTGGATGCTAAGTTTTCAGGGTATTTACTATTCTACTGAGTAGTTTTGATGCTGATCTCCCGGTATGTGTCTGTGTTACCACATAGCAAAGGAGTCAAATTCAATATGGAGTGTAAGGGACGCAACTCTTTCCATAGGAAAATGTCTGACACAACGCAAAGCAATGTATACCGAATACGGGTGTAACGGCTTCTGCCAATTTCTCCAAGCGATCTGCTTTTATGGAGCCCAGACACACCTCATTAGCATGCGTGTAACGCGACCTTGCGAGACTGCGTGAGACCTTGAATATTAAAAAGTCACGGACGCCATCTTGGACCCTTTCTTTCTTTTCTCAACCTACAGGCCAGGCAGACACGAGGGCGTTTGGGAGTAAAGCAATTTCTATTTTCCCTACAGTTACCACATAATTTGTACACCGTTTTATAGACGTTGTATGATTCTAACTATACGCTAGATGGAAGGTGGGATTTGAAGTTAAGGTATTGTTAGGTGAATGCTGGCTTGTGATATACGAAAGCCTTGATCCCATTCTTTGTACGAGTTATCCGTACATCCAGCAAGGTTAACTGAAGAAACATCTTAATTAGGAAAAGAAAGCTAAATCATGCTTGGGTGATCATGTATGGAGGGCGAATGGTGGAATGAACTAAAATTACTAGACAGACGAGAACGCTAGGGAGTGTGACACCTGAAGGAATCAGCGTATATGCTTGGCTATGATGGCCTCCTCATAGGTATAGCATAGGAATAAATACCATATAGGAACCATTGATAAATAAAGAGCAATGACAGCAAGGCTTTAACAGCAGCATCAGTAGTAAGAAAGGAGAAACCGCGATGAATACAATCAAGCAGGATATTAGCCGCAGTAAGAATGGAAAGCAGGATAGATAGACATTAAGTTTACTTCATCAAGTTAAGTTTCTGGACTATTCCACGGAACAACAATCTGGGAAATTAAGGCATTAGTTCAGGAATTTGGCAATATATGAATTCTAAATTCAATATCGGGACCAGAAAAGAATGTGTGTTGTTAAATAAGAATCAGTTGAAGTATCCCTAGTCATGGACAGTGTAATGAAAAGAATATATACTGGTAGATTAAATTAACGATTTGATTGATTGATTGATTGATTTTTGTTTTTATGGCTTATGAACTCATTTTGGTTTCTTCAAAGTGGCAACATGTTGTGTATTGTAAAAATAATTCATTTCTCGCGATTAAAATTTGCATTAACAATTCTTTGAGAATACCAACTATTTTTTCAAATAAAAGTAATTCTATTTTACCTATAGCCGTGGGAATGGTAATGGTAACATTAACCATTTTCTTATAAGGAAACCTTCCGCATTCATTGACCGAGCAACTTGTACCACTGCAAAAAACTTCCCATTAAAACAATCTTTCCAGAAAATAGGTTTCTCAAATCCAGTAGCTGTTATCACCCTTTTCAGTATTGACAGAGTTTTCCTTTCTAACCTTTTATATTTTGTAGGGTAGAATGTTAACATTTTTATGTTTTCATTATTTTATATTCGATTTACATATTATATACATTTTTGTTGTTACTGCTGTTGTAAGTCATCATTTGACGTGGTTCTTGGTAGTTGGTTTCCTTTTTTTGTGATTTCTCTTTTTATGCCTTTCAAGGGTATTTATGCGTAAGTAAATGTAACGAATCCGAGTGGAATTTGATCTCAGATCTCCAAATTCTCACTATCCATTACACCAACCGCATATTCAAATCGAATCAATGAACACCTGAATATGGTTTAAAGGTACAATGACAAAAGGTAAGCCCAAATTGAAATAACGATCAGAGTAATAGTCCTTTCGAATGACTATATATTTTTAATTTTTAAAAAAGACAAGAAAGACTTCGATTTTCTTTTATGAAATGTATACTTCAGTCATGAAGATTTCTTTAAATAATTTTTCGTGAATAATATAAGTATTTCCTTCAAACCATATATTCTCGAATAAGAATATGTGCTTTTAATCAACAGATAAAACTTAAAATGTCAGATTCCATTCGCAAAACAGAAATGGTGACCGTCTCTTTATTTCTCTCTCTCTCTCTCTACCTATTTCTCTATCTAGAAAGAAAGATTGAATCATTTGTTTTCTACGGCTTATCGACACTTTACAGGATAAGTATTTTATAATTCTCAACAGACATATAATGGATAATGACTCGGAATTGTTAATCGGAGAGCCGTGTTCCAATTTCAGTAAGGATCGTTTATATTGACTTACGTGCAAATACCCTAGGGAAACGTATGAATCCATCGGTTTTCCTCCCAGCTATGTTGATCGTACGCGAACCGGTGTTTCAACGTGATATGGCCAAAAAGAAAGAAAAAAAGAAAAAACGCAAATAGGGATTAATAAGAAATAAAAATTGAAGAAAGGACAAAACGAAAAATATAAAGAATGACAATTAAAAAAGGAACGTTTGTTTCTTCTGAATAAGTTCTATTTTAAAAAGAAAATAATGTACCACTCAGCACTATATCAATATCTTTCTTTTCTCTCTCCGCATCTCTCTCTCTTTCTCTATCTATCTATCATAACCTATCCATTCTCTCTCTCTCTCTCTCTCTCTCTCTCTCTCTCTCTCTCTCTCTCTATCTATCTATCTATCTATTCGTATTCGGTAAAATCATGTATGTATGTATGTATCTATCTATCTTTCTATTTATCTATTCGTATTCGGTAAAATCATGTATGTATGTATGTATGTATGTATGTATCTATCTATCTATCTATCTATCTATCTATCTATCTATCTATCTATCTATCTATCTATCTATCTATCTATCTATCTATCTATCTATCTATCTATCTATCCTGTTCATTATCTATCTATCTATCTATCCTGTTCATTATCTATCTATCTATCTATCTATCTATCTATCTATCTATCTATCTATCTATCTATCTATCTATCTATTCGGATTTAGTAAAATCATCGAATGACTTTAAAATTTCACATTCACGTTTATTAATTTGTATATTAATGCCGTTATCGAAATAAAATTATTCCTTGAAACTTTGCTTTATTTTAAGAAAATATCTTCATTGCAGGAATTTTCTTTAAAATAAGCCAAATTTTATATTTTATGCTCACACAGTTGTGTAGCACATTCTGAGATATATTTATTTTTTATGTTTTAACGAATATTACAACTGTTTTTTTTTTGTTCTTTCACCACAGAGCTTTTCCATTTGGAAGTTGGTAAAACCCAGTAGCTTTTATAACTTATTTATGTTAATAATGACATTAACTCGTCTGCTTTTCGGCTCTATAATTTGTCTCATTCCATTGTATAATTATGTTGTCCGTACATAATTTGTGCAATGTTCTTTGTTGATTTTATGGACTAACTTAAATGTACATTTTTATCCATTTAAGAACTACATACGGCGTTTCATATTTAATTTTCTATCAATAACGTTACTAATATCAAAGCGATATCTATCACAGTCTCTCTCTCTCTCTCTCTCTATATATATATATATATATATACAATTCTTTCTTTCTTTTTTTATCTATATATCTATCTATCTATATATATTATATATATGTTTATATATATATATATATATATATATATATATATAAATATATATATATATATTCTGTTCTGCCTATCTATCTATCTATCTATCTATCTATCTATCTATCTATATATATATATATATATATATATATATATATATATATATATATATATTATTCAAACACCGTATTCTTGAATAGACAAAATGTCAATATTATTGTCCTTATAGTTGCTGTTAACCGTTATCTTCCCATGACGTCTGGCCACATTTAGTTTAGCTTTGAAAACAAATAAGTCAATAAATATATAACGATTATTTTAAAAACAATGTGGTGTTTTAAATACACTCAATTTTCATTTCTAACACCCACCCCTGATGATAACGCATGTAAAACGCACGATTGGATTACACTATATTAATTTGAGCTATTTTTATACGTAAAAAAAAACCTGCAATATTCCGAAAGTTTATTCATTCACTAGAAAAAAAAAAAATCAAAAAATTAATATGCATAGAATATCTATTCTTTTTAATAACATACACACATACATACAGACAAACATATATATATATATATATATATATATATATATATATATATATATATATATATATATATATATATATATATGTGTTACCTTGTGACACGTGAGACGTCTTCCCCTACCCAACCTATAAATCTTTTCATGAATGTTTACAATCTTACCCTCACCCGACACAAAATAGTATTAACAGATCTGCCTAGCATTTTTAAACCGATCAAAATACAAGTCTATTTTCAGAAATAGTTTCACACGTCGATTGATTGACTGAGGTCTAGATTTGCTTAAAATACGATTTCCACTAGTTTGAACCGCATTAAATTCAATTAATTTTTCTCATATATCTACAAAAAATTCTCGTGGTGAGTAATTCCCATTTCTTTGTTCGTTCCTCGGATCGTTGATAAAGGGCACAAGTGTGTCCGAAAATTCCGAACTTAAAACCTTTCACTCCGTGCTTATTTTTTGTTAAATGATTGATATTTAATAAATACTTGTACTGATTATAATGATATCTTCAATTGGTTTCTATTTTATTAACCTATCTATACCTATCTATACTATATTATATATATATATATATATATATATATATATATATATATATATATATATATGGTCTTTCGTTTAGTAGTTTATGTTGGTAAGAATACTACATAATTGCCAATTTCTCCTCTTAATCTAATTTACACATTTTATTCCCGATACTAAATTCACGAGTATTTCTCCCCAAATTTCATTTCAAAATAAGAATTTTGTTATTTTTTTTCATTTCCCATATACATATAAGAAGCCTTGTTCTGTTTTTATATCTCCTAGTTTAAATGAAGATTCGTGGTTGTAACGCCATGTTTTGAACGTGCCTCCCGTTGAACTCATATACAATTTTTCTTTGCCCTTTATAGACTTTACTTTTGCTCTATAAACAAGTCCCTCCATCAGGCAGTTATCGGTCAGAGGACAATTTGCCACATATCGGCAGTTGCATTTTTTCTCAGTTGCTTTTGTTTCTACAGTCGATCTGCCCATACGCAAATTCTTCTTCTTTCTGTTATTTATCCCACATTCTGTTCCTCCATACATTTAGTCAAGATCACTAAGTAACTTATGCATTGCTTTCCTCTGTCGTTTCCTTCAGTCAGTCCTGTGAATATCAGATTTGATATGCCTTTCTGCCTTATTATGTGTCCTAGAAATTTCATCTATAACATCCTCTTGTTATGAATAAGTTTATTTTGCGCTTTTTGTTATTTTTTCCGTGTTTCTCATACAACTGTAACTAATTTTTTACAGTGCTTATATTAAAATCCTTGTTTAACACATTTTGAAGGAAATGCTTATCTAACAATTCTAAGAAGATTTGTCCAATCTTTTTCTTTTATCTCTGAATTCAATGGGGGGGGGGTAAACAAAATTTTACTTCTTTTTCGTTTCTGGTCTCCTTGTTCAGATGTTACGACGGCTTTAAACTCATATTTGGGTTCGTGCCCTTCACTATGTAAAGCCCATTCATAGTTGATTCCAGTTTCTTCAAATATTGTCATATTTGAGTAATTTCTAGATAATCTACACTTATTTTTCCCTACGTATATGGGTGATTACTGACAAGATGGTTCAACATACTGTTTACATAGACCATCATAGTTTTAGGTTTCATATAAAGAGAGACAAATTCATTATTTATTATATATATATATATATATATATATATATATATATATATATATATATATATATATATATATATATATATATATATATATATATATATATGTGTATACATGAACATGTGTGTGCATGTGTGATGAGGTTCGAACCACATTAAATTCAATTAATTTTTCTCATATATTTAATGGCGAAAACACATTGCTTCTTTCTCCATTTTCTCCGTTTTTCTATCGCTTTCTGTGTTCATTAATTCTTGTTTTTCTTCCTCTGTTGCTGCGGATGTGCTTTTGAATGGGTTTGAAAACTTTAGATGAAAACTTAAAATAACTTACAACATGAGAAACGACCTTCTCAATATATTTAAGTACCCATGTTAATACGATGTAATTCAACTGACATTTTTCCACGGGCCCACCAATGTGTGACGCGAAGATTGTCGGAGATCAAATCAGTCTACTCCATAAAAATGACGCAACAATATTAAGTAAGTAATATGGCGTTTTACACTTTGAACTAGATAACAAGGGAAATGAATTCCTCTTCCTCAAATAGAACCAAAAATCAGTATTCTAGTGTTTATTTATTGAAATACTGGTTTTGACACATATAACTACGAATATATGTCTACGTACTTGAAAATAAGTCTATAACATTCAATATAAGTAGATAGGTTTTCCTAACGTCCGGTTCACACTCTGTCTATGTTTTTGAACAGAAGTAGTGGTTTATCCCTTGTTTCCTTGTTTAGGATTCCTTCTAATGTCTCCTTCCACACTATGCTTCTAACGTCTCTGAATTTTTTGTTATCTACTAATTAAATCTGACCTCTTCAATCTAGATTATCTTCCCTGCATAGCACCAAAAACCTAACCTCTTGTTCTTTCTTGCACTTATACGACACCATACAATAACCCTCTACCTTGAGTGACACTTGGGACTTGTATTGGACAAACATTCGTATAGATGTAGTATATTTAATTAAAGCTTCAAACATAACTCGAACTTGATCTGTACTATAAGAATCTAGTCGGGCACATCGAGGTGTTGTAATGGTTAGCAAGCTTGTCTCGATAGAACAATTACGACTCAGTATTGAGTTCAATCCTCACTAGGTGTTCTGTACTTTCAGCATTGTGCCATATCTGAGCTACGCTTGGAAATCACTATAAGAATCTAGTTAAATATCATCGTAGCATGGTCACGATAGGAGATTACAATCAAAGTCTCCGACAGAAGGTAACGAGGGAAAGTGTGAAGAAGGGACTAAGCATAAACTACAAGAAAACAGACTGCATGGTCATCAGTAATAGGATGAGCTCAAAAGGCGATTTTACAGCTCAGGAACACTAGAATCAAGCAGATTTGGAAGCGTCCTGGCAGAGGACGGTAAATGCGACACTGAGATCTGTAGATGTATTGGGATGGTCGAGGACGCATTCCAAAATCTGGGCAGAGTATTAAGAGAAAGGAGGATTTCTTTGGTAACGAAGAAAAGAATACTAAAATGTTACGTGACATCTGTCCTTCTTTACGGTAGCGAATGTTTGACAGTTTCCTCAAAGATGAAGAAGAGGGGGTTCTACAGAAGGATGCTAAGGATATCATGGACCGAGTGTGTGAGCAGCGATGAGGTCTTAGCGAGAATGCAAACAAGGAGGAGGCTTATACTTAATATCAGGAAAAGGCAACTGAAGTTCCTGGGACACATTATGAGGAAGGAAAGGTTGGAGAATCTGATACTCATGGGACGAATAGAGAGAAAGAGAGACAAGGGAAAGCAATGCTTGATACACCTAGCGGCCTTAAGCAAGTGGATGACAGAACGTGGTCTGGGGGGAGGTGGCAGAGGGAAGGAACTTGTTGAGAGCTGCAATGTATAGAGGCAGGTGGAGAGCCAGGATCGCCTACGTCCTGAAAGGACACGGTACATAGAAAGAAAAGAAGTATGTATATGTGTTAGCGTTTATGACACTTTTATATGCACTTCTATGTATATGCATAATTTCACGTAAGGTAACAATAATAGTAATGGAGAGATTCAAAATTAAATAAGTGCAAAAATTTAAATGTCTAGAAATTGTTTTAAGAATGAAAGTAAAATGTATCTCCGAAATCCGAAGGTGCATTAGTAAAGCGAAAGTTGCCTTCCAAAAATTAAGCAAACTTTTAGAAACAGAAGCAATATCAAGAGAAGTGAACTGTCATGTAATATCAGTCCTCCGACACGACAGTGAATACTTGACAATCTCCTCACAGACGAAGAAAAGACTTCATGAAACAGAAATGTTTTTATACAGAAGGATGCTGAGAATACAATGGACTGAACACGTGAGCAACGGTGGACTTTTAAATAAAATGGAAAAGAAAGAACACTTATACGAAGCATAAGAAAAGAAATTGAAGAATAATGTCCTCTTATAAAGAAACATTCGGCATTTGGTGACCGAACAGGTAATGTTACTCCAAGTTGAAACTAAAAGGATTTTTCTCTTAAAATTTCAGGAAAAAAAGTTTCACAAAAACGCTGTTATCGTTCATGCCAGTAATGATGGAGATTTCCTTATTAATTTTTTCTATGTTTATAAGTCACATTAGCTGAAATGGTTGCTATCAATTTTTGTTAAATGTGAATAAATACACACACACACACACACACACACACACACACACACATATATATATATATATATATATATTAGCCAAACTTTCCCTGACGATCCGTTTAGGTGAAACCTACGTAGGTTTGTTTGGCTCACTAGGTGTATCTTGGTCTGCTCTACGGTTGTATTGAGCTCTTTTGTTAGTTAGTTGTTACTCGTATCGGGGATTTTTCTTTGGGCTTCAGACCTGCATCTGCGCGATTTTTTTGTCGGCAGTAGTTCATGTTTGTAGCTCTTTCTTTTTTAAAACCTTTTTTCCCTCGAGATTGATTTGATTAGCAAATCAAAATTCGAGGGTTTTCAAAAACGAGTCTAGTTATCTATATATATATATATATATATATATATATATATATATATATAACAACGCAAATACATTAAAACATTAAATTAATAAGAAACTGTTGAAATGAAGAAGTAGTAGTAGCACTAGTAGTAGTAGTAGTAGTAGAAGAAAAAGAAGAAGAAGACATCAATGGGATGAAATAGCCAGAAGAAAGAAGAATAAGAAAAAATGAAAGAAAGAAAAATAGAGCAAATAATCAATAATCTGAAAAAAAATAATAAAGAAGAAAAAGATATACATTGCAACCCGGATATAAGAAACCCGGATATAAGAGAAACCCGGATATAAGAGAGATTTTCTCTGGTCCCAAATTAGAGCCTGTGTTAATGTATATAAATTAGACCAAACCCGGATATAAGAGAAACCTGGATATAAGAGATTTCTTCTCCGGGCCCGACAACTCTCTTATATCCGGGTTACACTGTATAAGGGATATACGGGATAGAAAAGAAAAGAAAAATAATAAAAAAAGCCAGAATATAAAGGAAGAAAGAAAAATTAAAACTTATGGGTATATACAGGGTGCGATGGGTAAATTCAATTTCGCACATGCGCATTGTTTTTGATGTTATCATCTACATAGTATAGTGGGGTCATTTAGGCACCGTCTATGAGAAAATGAACACCATGACGCATTTCAATCCACCAGGAATTTGGAAACGACATGAAATACTGTTTGGAATTCGCACCGGAAGCTCCAATATGTACATTTCAGTGTGTTTGGTTGTTAATCTGAGGACAGTGTAGAGGATTCGGGAAGATTTGAATGATATATCTTGTGAAAATCATGATGTTTGGAGTGATTACTAGTGATGGCGATATTGTAACTTCATTTATCTTCCCACAGTTTTCAGACTCATCAGGGAGACCTACATCAAGTGCCCTGAGGAGGTAGTGTTGCCCTGGGTCAAGAGGGTGGATCTGGAAAAACCTTTGTCTAGCGACAGGACTCTGCACCATGTCACACAAGTAGGAGAACCCAGTCATGGTTGTCACACAATTTCTGCGACCACATCATTCCTTTCATCTGGCCGCTTAACTCGCCAGACTGCAAATTCCTTGATTCTTATGTCGCACCAAAGACGAACTGAATGCAAGGATTTTGGCAGCATTCACCAACTTAAACAAGAAAACTTTCCAGAAAAGGTGCAGGAGTTCCAAAGTCGTCTAGAGGACTTGGTTGAAGCCAATGTAGTTTTTATTGAAGGAATGCACTCTTTAGTATTTCAAGATATTTCTGTATAATTGTAGTAAATATATTTGTCAAACTGAGTTGTGAGTGTTATTTCTATTATTGCATAATTTAGACGACAGTTTATACATCGCACCTTGTACATTGATTTCTTCTTTTTCTTCTTCTTCTGAGGTGTGTCATGTTCCTTCAGGAAGTTGGCGATCATGGCTGTCAGCAATTTCCTGTCCTTTGTGTCTCTTATTAACTTACCTTCAATATCTCCTGTGAGTATCAACATTTTTAAGGTCTATTTCCTCATTATGTGCCACAGGAATTTCAACCATCTACTCCTAATGTTAATTATAAGTGTTGTCTTGGTCACTAGAACTTCGTCATTGTTCTGTCCATGATATTCTCAGCCTCTTTCTGTAGAACTCAAGTTGAGTATAAACAAAATAGCAAGACCAGAAGAAACCTTAATAGAGATGCTAGCAGCCTTAGATAATTTTGATATGGACAATATTACAGACATAATAAATGAAATATACAATAATGGCGATAAGCCGGAAGTCCTCAGTTGATTAAAATTCATAACACTGCCTAATAAGCTATGTGTAAAGATAGAGTGACTAGGGAATACTGAGAAATAAAAAGAATGAAAGAAGGAAAAAAATAGAAAGCAAAGGAAGTACTAGATAGACAGAGTATGAGAAAATAAGAAAGCCACAAAGTAAAAACAGAGAGACAAATAAAAAACGAAGAAAGAAAGAAAGAAAGAAAGAAAGAAAGAAAGAGGAAATGGTGGATAATCTGGATTTGATTTTTGTATACAATTTATCAAATCTTTGTCTGTTATTTTAAGCCGAGATATATTATGAATTTTCGCAATAATTTTTATTTTTTTGCTCAGCGAGTATTGCATGAATGATTTTTGGAGATAACATCGATATTTTTTTCAGATTCAACACTTACTGTTTAACTATAGTTGGGGGGATAGGATTGATACCATTCTAAGAGATAGATGCGCGTAAGTGAATATAATTCAGTTCTCGGATTTCTAATAAATGAACGAAATTAAAAGAGAACGATATACGACATGAAAAGGGAGATAATTAAAAAAAAGTAAAGACAAGAAAGCGGTGTAAAGCGAGAATATGAGATAATAAAGAAAGACAGAAAAAAAGAATGAATTAACGAATATGAAAAGAAGGAAAAAAACTATCTTTATTATATCTCCAGGGAGGAATAGACTGTATTATGTGCGAACATTTGGCCAGTTCTCAGTAGGACAACGCAGCGATTCTATTTTAAGATGAAATATTCGCGTCTTCAGTCTGTCGCCAGGCCAATATGAATAAAATACCTATTCTGTTTTTGTTTTTGTTTTCCTTTTTGTCTTTCTTTTCCAGTTTTTCCTGACCATTTCCCAGTCCGTCCGTTCTTCGAACCTGTCAATGTGTCTGTCTGAGTAACCTTCTTGCTTGTATGTCAGTTCTGGTTTGAGGCAAATGACTAAGCCTTATTTCCGATATCACCTGTCCGTCTGTCAAAAATATCACTGTCAAGTTTTATATAATAATCTAATTTCTGCATGTCAACCAGTCGGTCAATTAAGCATCTCCTGCGCAGAGATCACTGTATACAAATTCCTTATATATTTTTTTTCTAAGCGAATTCAATATACCAAATCCCCAACGTACAGACATGTATATATTTAATACTCTAGTAAATATAACTTGGCTTGCACTTATACATACTAACCTAGAATGTGATTTGGCATATGTCTGTATTCAGAGACGATCGTGTAGTTCTTCGCTACAGATCTAAATAGGTCCTTTGTAAATATTGGTCTGCCCATACGTCATGGTACTACTCAAATCATACCAAAGAAATGATAAACCAGTAAAAATTCCAAGCATATCTACGTACAAAGTTGTGCTGAACTTTTATCATCTTAATTAAGAAGGGATTTAAAAAAAATATAGGTGGTTATTTTTTTTTAGATCTTGGCAAGTAGAACGGGCTAAATCTTATTAAGGATCGGCTCATATATACATACAAATGAGTATATAGAATGAATAAAATTATCAAGGTACCATATTGAGAATTGATTGCATTTTTCTAGCTTACCTTCTCTAGTATTTTGCTTTTCTACAAATTCGATGAGTTCTTTACATAGTATTACGATTTAGGTGTCCGAGGGTATATATAGACTCAGCGTAATGCATGTCAGCTGAAAAAAAATAGTGGAATAAATACTTCGTAGATTAAGAAGGACGTATTTCTGTGTTAAATTTTCAGTCTTATCGGATCACGTAGTTGATGTTAACTTGAACGGCAACTCTTCTAGATCATTTTGCTTTAATGGCTGTTTCCACCAAGGGAACGTAGTTTGGTCCTTATTTCACCAATCAGCTTTCCGATATTATCAGTTCCTGATTTCTTATCAAGCCTGATGATACAATCATTTACTCCAAGCTTAATAGCAGTAAGTCTGATGAGCTCCATGAAATCAAATTGGTAGCTGATCATGAAAGGAGACGTAAATCTCCGGTTACTTATGACAAGAAATAACTCGTTAATTTTAAAGACACCTTAACGTAACTATCTTTTACTCATCTTCTAAAACGCTTCTGGACATTCATAATTACAGGCTTAATAAATATAACAACCGTTTACACTGTTTCCTGGCATGAGACTTGTTCTCCACACTACAACATCCTTCACACGGAGTCAAATTTGCAAGGCTATCGATATTTCCATTGTTTATTTCCACCAGTTATTCCTAGGATGCCATGCAACTCCCTCAATGTCAAACCTCACTCATGTCTAAATGTAAAAAAAAGTTCCTCTCAGTAACTTTGTTTTTCAAAGAACTGCTTCTTTGAAGAACACATTTCATTGTGTATACATCCCTGAACTCTACACTCTTGACCTCTTCAAAATAAGGGTCAATCGTTATCTATCTTCCTTATTGTCAGTCTTCACCCGCGGGAAACTCTTTTTTTCATTCATACCATATGTGTTTTGTCAAAACCATTTTAACTTCATTCTATAATTAGAGTGGCTATGAGCTTTGTATTTGGTGATCTTTAGCATTAAATAATATTCCAATATGAACAGCTCAGATATGGATTTTGAGCGTAATCGTTAAACGTCTTGGTCAGGGACCACATGCACTAATAAAAGAAACATTAGCTCGACACACTATTGCTGTAGACAACTTTAACGCCATCGTTTTTCAGTCAATGACTGCTTGCGGTCTGTAAGCGGGTGACAAAAAAGACCGATCTCTCCTGCGATGTTCGAGTTTTCATCGGATAAGAAAGGCCAAAGACGCCAGTGCTCGAAGCTTTTCAGAACGAAGAAAAGCCTTGTACGGGACGAAACTCGACCCATATAAAAGGACAGCATTTAAACCAAAAGAATTAGTCTACATTCATTTGTTGTTGCAGGTTTTAAGTCAATTGTGAATAGAAAACTAGTTCTGCGTGTACACAAATGCAGAAACTATGTAACGGAACTATGTAACTTATAAGGCGAAATGATTTTAAAAGAATCATCGGTGGAGATAATCTGAAAACGTAAGATGCATGGATGACGCTTCGCTGATAGGAGATTTGGGAGGTAAACTGAAAAAAATTGTAGAGGAAAAAAAACGACTATTAGCAAAAGAAGACATACGTTATTTTATTCAAAAAGAGATACAACCCAAGTCTGTTTTAGAAAAAGACGATGGAAAATGATGCAACGAAATATGAAAGCACATTAGAATAGCAAAGTTTTAAGAGAAATGAAAATAATGTTACACAATGTGAATACATGTTAACAAGGAGTAAGGCTTAAGGAAAACGGGGACAAAGTAAAACTTATATATATATATATATATATATATATATATATATATATATATATATATATATATATATATATATTATAAATTTCTGGTACACATAAGGGCTTATGGATTTTAACAGGACATATTGAGGATAAGAGAAAGAAACAGTCAATGGATTATTTGCGAACTCATTGCTGATTGGTATTAGGTTGATGCAAAAATAATGACGTAATAATGTCGTTTTTGACGCATTTTTAACGTCAAAAAACGACATTCTTACGTCATCATTTTTTGCACCAACCTAATAGAAAGAAAAGATATTATATAGTTAATAGTTGTCTAGATTTATAAAGTGTTGTGAGAGCCATAATTACGGTAATTCTGAAGGGACACAACACATAAAAACAGGTCTTCATCTTGATGGCTGGTAATCTCAAAAGGATGTTTCCACCATATAAACGAATCCTTGCCTAGAAGAATTAAGATGGTCCCAAAGACCGAGGATAAATCAACATTGTACTAGATTGATTAATTTTTTACGATTTATCAACCTTTTACGGGTTATTTAAAGCCCAAAATATATTTTTGTATTGTATGATTTGTTTTGAGGTAATAATAACTTTATGATACAAATCCTACTATTTAACCCATAGCTTGGAGCAGAAAAGATGTTTGATTCATTCCTTTTTTATGACTTATCAACCATTTGCAGTTTATTTAAATTCGGGTAATATTTTTACATTGTAAAAAAATGAGTTAATAATGATTTAGTTAGAAAAGTCTTACTAATTAACACATATCTGGTGAGAAAAGGCGAATTCATACCTTTGGCAAGGGTATTTGCGTGTAAGTGAATATATGAACCCAAATTGAATTAGGAGTCGCCTCTCAGATAAATAATTTCGACGTATTATACATTACACCACCCACACATTCAAGCTTACACTACCTGGTATTCCCAAGCGTTCACTCTTCTACGTACTGACCAGGCTCGACGTTGCTTACCTTCGGTGATTGGGCGAGAATCGGTGTTTCAGCGGGATATGGACGTAATCCCATATTATTAGAAGTATATACGTAATAAAATGACCGGATACATGGTTGATCCTACTTGGATGTAATTAAAACTTTTCATGATTATGAAGGAAACTTTCGCAGCTCTTATGAGTGTTTTTCAATTCTCTTCAACTTCAGTTCCTAGAATCCCTGTGTATTAAGATTGGTGGTATATAAATTTACTTTTAAGGTATGGGGTGAAATCAGGCATTGTTTAATGTGAAGGACTTGAATATTTATCATTTTCTCTCACCATCGATCCGGCTGAGAAGGGCCCAATGGGGGCTGCTCCATTTTCATAATAAAAATTTCTCCATCAAGTAGTCGATGTTAAAATTGGCCTTTGACGAATGCATCACACACACAGACACACACGCTTATATATATATATATATATATATATATATATATATATATATATATATATTTATATACGTTTCTTTAAATAATATAGACAAGTGTTGTCTATTTATTTTATGTAAATTTATTTCGTGACGTTACGAAAAAAATTACATAAAATAAACAGACAACACTTGTCTATATTATATAATGAAACGTGTATGAATGAAAAGATGCTGGCTAAATACACACAATATATATATATATATATACCGAGATTATTTGATTAAAATTGCAGATAAAAATACTGGAACATGCCACGAACCAAAGGAGCATCAGACCTATCCGAATTTCAGCGAGGACGTATTGTGGGCCAACATGAAGGTGGTCTTAATCAAAGAAAAATATCTGAAAATCTTTCAATAACCCTTTCTACTGTTAATAGAGTGATCGTACAATTCACAAGAGAGGGCAAGAACTGCACAAAACCTCATCCAGGCCGCTCTAGGCCCTCTGAAAGAACCATGTGTCTTTTCGAAAGAAATGTTGAACAGGATCCACGTTGCAAGGCTTCTGGCATAGCAACACAAGTTGATGTCAGTTCCAGAACAGCTGTCAGGTATCTTCACAAGCTGGGCTACTATGGCAGAGTTGCAAGAAGGAAACCACTTCTCCGTCCAGCCGATATCAAACGCAGAAAAGATTGGGCTCATGAGATGGTGGAGAGACCTGTGACCTTTTGGACCACTGTCATTTTTTCTGATGAGTCAAGATTCGTATTATTTTCCGACAGTGGAAGAGTATGGGTATGGAGACTCTGTAGTCAAGAGTTTAATTTAAAAAAGACTGCAGCCAACGGTGAAACATGGGGGCCTTTCCGTAATGGTATGGGGTGCAATTTGGAATGATGGTCGCTCAGAGCTTGTGGAGTGTGAAGGAAACATTAATTCAACAAAATATGTTTTTATATTAAAGAAAGAGCTCCTTCCAATATTCTCAAATAGTAGAATGAGCAAAGTTGACTCCCTATTTATGGAAGATGGAGCTCCATGTCACACTGCTCAAGCAACGCAACATTGGTTGAGACAAAATGGGATCAATAAACTTCGATGGCCGAGTCAGTCCCCGGATATTAACCCTATTGAACAGCTTTGGGGCATATTAGATCGAAAACTCCGCAAAAAGAACAGGCAGCCAACTTCTAAGCCCGAACTTTTAGGATTATTGCGTCATTATGGCAAGAAATCCCTCAAGATGATATTCATGAACTCATCGCTAGCATGCCTAGAAGGGTCCTTGCATTAAAAAAAGCAAAAGGGATGTCAACCAAGTATTAGTTATTAAATTTATGACCATTTATAATTACTTCATTTGTATAAATTACTTGTTTAATAAAATAAATGGTTTCTGTGAGCGTCTATTCAATTCTGTCATGTCTTATATATATATATATATATATATATATATATATATATATATATATATATATATATATATATATTACAATGAATCATTCATGCAAAAATTAAATTAGTAAAGTATGATATAAATGGCGAAATTCCTTCGTTAACAAAATTTAAAAGATACATTAACCTACTAATCACTCGATGAATGTTATGATCCTTAAAATCTTTTAAAATTTTGTTAGCGAAGGTATTTCTCCATTTTATATCGTTAACTTTACTAATTTACTTTTTGCATGAATGATTCATTGTAATATAAATTGAACTGCACATATTTGATATATATATATATATATATATATATATATATATATATATATATATATATATATATTGGGGAGATAATAATAGTTTAGTGATACAAGTCTTACTAATTAGATCATAGTTAAGTGGACAGGAGATGAATTGATAACTTTACCAAGGCTATTTGCGCGGGAGTGATTATAACGACTCCTACCAGAAATGGACCTCGGTTCACCGTTTAATAATTCCGGGCCATTATCAAGTACAACCACCCCGCAAATCTAAGCTTACAGCAGCTGGTATTCCCAGAAAATGATTTGAGGCATGAAACTGACGGTCACACGTATAGTTCATTTACATGCTCACACCGACATACGCTCTATCTCCGATAGTGACCATTTTCCCTATTATTATAGAAAATGTAAACATTATAGTTATATGTATTAGAACGCACTGATATATATATATATATATATATATATATATATATATATATATATATATATAATATAAATATTGAAATATAGTTAATATATATATATATATATATATATATATATATATATATATCGACAATTATTTAAATATATTTATTATGTATACGTTATTTTTATAAATACAAATATTTAAGTAAATGCTCTGGTTATAATAAATAGTATGAACAACATTTATCAGACTGAATGTCCGAGGTCCGAGAAATTTCATACAAAATATGTATCCTCCGTATGAACAATAAATGTATTAAAATAATTTTCGTTCATTTCATAATATATGATGCCATTTGTTTACGTTAAGATAGACTCCAAGTAGATATGAGCGTTGAATGAAAATCATGGGAAGTTTGTACTTTAAAAGCAGTAATTTGACCTTGCTATCAAGACGCTTCCTCTGTATCAAAGTGGTATAGCACGTCAGGCTATATGACGGTTCCGTGTAGGACATGGGAGTGATTCCTGTTAAAGGACATATTTTCTATGAAATTTCTCGGACATTCAGCCCGGAAAACTTGGTAATACAGTTTGTTAGAAACAGATCATTCACTTAAATATTTGAATCTATAAAAGTAGCGTATATATATATATATATATATATATATATATATATATATATATATATATATATATCACAGAAAGACCAGGCCAGATGTGCTAGTAATGTTCAATTTCCATAAATTCGTTTTTTGATGATTTTTAATTTTTTTTAAACTTATTTCGTTTCCTGTTAGACAACTTGTTAATTTATATTCTATTTTTTTTCTGTGTCAGCCTCATTAATATTTCACCAATTTGAAATACATACGGAGTTTTAGAAAAAGTAATCTCAGCATTCTCAACATTATTAGCTGTTCTTGTATGCGCTGTTTTAACTCTCGAACTCAAAAGCTACTAAACCCACCATGGTTCAACTTCTTTTCACCTCTATTCTATCATTACTCTCTCCGCTACTTAATGGCACCTAATTAACCTATTATTATCGCTTCTGGATTGCCTCTTCCAGCCTAGGGCGCCATCCTATATCCCGCAGTTCTTGTGTTCACCAGACAATCTTCAACGCATTCAATGCACTCAACGATAATAGACACGCATCTCCACTTGAGGCTCTCACAATTTACCAAATGATTTGGTCAGTGGTAGGTCGAGAGATAGCTCTTTATATACTTATCGCTCAACCTCCATGGCAAAACCATTTTGATTTGTCCATTGGGTTTGATGAACCTTAAAAAAAAAATAAGAAAAATCGACAGCGGAGTTGGAACATTGAAGATTCTTCCGACCGCCACAAAAAAAAAAAAAAAAAAAAAAAAAAACACACACACAAAAGAAGCATTTTAGTTACCTGGTTATTTTTGGTTGCTTTATTTGAATATAAGATGTTTCTGTCATGGTATTTGCTATTTTAGTTAATCCCCGAGGGCCTTTTATAAATACGTTTTATGAGAAGGGGAAGAAAGATTACTTTTATGTTTCCCAATTCGAAAGAATTTTAAGTAATATTTTGTCTGTAGTGCTGAACTTGAGCTAAAGTCATTCAATAGCATGATTATCTCTTGATTTTATCTATGAATATCCAAATATTACAGAAAAAATTGGCTTTTATGTAAATGATACAGACATGTGATTTAATCATATTGTAAAAGAAAAGTCTGATAATGAGAGATGTTTCTTCTGATAGTCTCACACGCCATCGCCAAAGTTTTTAATTCTTTATTCACTAATTCATTAATTTGACCATGTCTAAAGCTGACAAATTTCTTTGTTTGAAAATTGGTTTTCATTGCGTTGCATCAATTCATTATGGTTGATTTCTCCGTGTAAAATGGCAAAGGAAAAACAAATGCTAGAATAAGGTTATCCAAGATTTTATTCAAGAACTAAACAGTCAGATGTGAATATGCATAGGTATATTTTTCGATTAAATATCTTCTGTTGATCGATTCCTGTAGAAACTAATTTTCTTTATCTCATAAGCTGATGTGATCTATGTAAAAATAATTGCATCATAATATTACATTTATTGATTGAATAATCATTGTTATTGTCTGTTGATATTTCTCGATATTGGACCTTTCGCATTTGCAATTAATGAACAAATAAATATTATTTTTTCCTCTGCGTATTTTTTCAATCCTTTAGTATATA
This sequence comes from Acanthosepion pharaonis, assembly GCA_903632075.3. Taxonomy (NCBI): domain Eukaryota; kingdom Metazoa; phylum Mollusca; class Cephalopoda; order Sepiida; family Sepiidae; genus Acanthosepion; species Acanthosepion pharaonis. Next base: position 996,218 of record CAHIKZ030003604.1, on the reverse strand, counting down.
ATTTCTGGACATCTTTATGTTTAACATCGCCTTAACGATGTCAAATTTGCTTAAGAAAGAGTCGTGCGATTATATTTTCGTTGGTGTTACTGGAAACGTTAAAACATCATTGTATATTTAATTTTAAAACAAAATTAACGCACAAGGCCACAGTATTTGGGCACCCAGTGAAATCACTACCCTGACGATCTTGTCTACAAAACTTATGAATTGAATCGAAAAACAACTTTTTAAGCATTGTATCACGATATATGCTCATAAGGTTGGGTTCGAATATAGGTTAACGATACATTTGTAAATATCATAGTCACAAAGGTAAGTTATATAGCGAAAATCAAAGTCACTGTACAGTAGTGATGCTTTGTCAGTCTAGTTCTTTAGCTTTTACTTCAGCAGGAATCGAACATTTTATTTAGATGCGATGAAACAGTCACTCATATATATTACGTGTTTGAATGCATTAAATGCATTCTTTGGAGATTCTTTGATTCAAGAATTGTAACAAACGGGAAAGAAATATATAAACTTTATTCAAATTTCTGAGATGAAGAAATACCATTATTATAGACTCGTAGGACCCGTGGAAATCTCACGGCTTTCCTGATCAAAATTTGTTTTCTTTCTTTCTTTCTTTTTTAAATCAAACAGTTTCACTGATATGCCTTTTCCGTCATTCCTCGCGACCAAAAACTGTACTGTTCATTTTTTATCGAGTATCAGCAGGACGCTTCTTTCTTTTTCTCGCTGAAACCAAGTAGCGTCTCTGATATGGTTTTGCCGTATCTCCACGCAATCAAACCAGAATAGTCTATTATTTATGAGGTATTAGCAAGCCGTCATGTAACGTACATACTAACTAAGGGAGGAAAAAGCAGGATGTTTGCCAGTAAACCAAAATACACTGCCTGACACAACCACTGAATAAACAGTCACCAAGTAATCTGTGAACGAGTGAAAGCGATAACATTTTTCATCTGTTTGTAATTACCCCACTTGTTTGCTAAATATTTTCTGCTAACGGCCACATATTGCCAAAAACAGTATATGGGGAAAATGGCGAGGACTTAAGTTTTTCTCTTTTAAAAACAAGATGCCTTACAGATAGGGCGTATCTTATTTGTGTCTGAAGGAATTATTCAATCCTCAGCGTACTACAAATCACGATTAATACTGCAAAGCAAGAAAAATAACCTAGACTCTCTTTAATATATACCGACTCTCACAGATAAATGAGTAAAATGGCTTGAAGCGAATGAACTCTTCAGTTTTTAAGGAAGTTATTATTTCATCAGATGCTGGTGATTGGTTTTAGAAAATCACAAACGAATTTATTTATGAAATAACAAAAACCGCATTACTTGAACACCTCCAACAGTTACAATCAACAAAATGGGTAGTACATGTAACTAGAAAACAAAAACTAATATATAATCAAGATTTTCGTTTTCTACAATACATTAAACAAAATATTTAGAAGTCACCTCCGATCAATGCTAGAAAAAGGCGATGCAAGTTTGAGTTGAAAATTTACATTTTTGAAACCTGTGTTAAGAAAATATTTAATAAATTTATTCCGATATTATCAGTAACTCTTCTGCCAGTGATTTTCGAATTTCTTTTAGGAAACGGCTAATTTAACGATTATCATTAGCATATTTAATATTTTTAACAAATTTATTAAGAAATCAACTGCAAATTTAGACTCCCACATTTATTCGTATGAAATTTTCGTACTTGTACGTAGCAAAAAGTCCATCACTGCGCACAGCCCTTCCTACATCTCATCTTTTAAATTCTTTTTAACTTAGTTTACTAATATCATTTATAATATCAACACCTTCAATTTAAGGACAATTTTTATAAAAATAATCAATTGGCACTATATATCCCTACGAAAGGCAGCAGAATTAAATCAATACATTATAAGTCACAATCAGATAAAAGCTGGTGAGCATAATGACTGTCTCCTTGTAAAATACAATAAAAACATGATATAACAAATTCCAATATAGTTTATTCTATGTTCCGTGTCCCTTCAGAACTTGTGTGATCACGACTCTCCACATTTTCCTACCCTTTGTAGTTCTTAGTAAATTTTATCATTTTGTAATCTCTCCTATATCATGATCTGCCATCCATTTATACAAATTCGTTAGCTAGGTTATGTGCTGTTTTACTCTGTCTCTTGTGAGTGTCTAATTCTCCAATCCCACTTTCCTCATTATATACCCTAGACATTTCGAGTGTCTTTTTTTAATGTTACGTATAAATATCCTTTTGTTTCCTTTCTTCTCTAAAACTGTTGCTCACTTGGTCAGTCCCTGGTATTCTCAGCATCCTTGTACAGAAAAACATTCCTATCGCCTCAAGATTCTTTTATAACTTCGCGGAGCTGTTCCAATATTCACTGTCATATAGAAGGTTTGATATTAAATAAGAGTTAAGTATACTTTTCTTTGTTTCTAAAGAAAGGTTCCTGTTTCTTAATACTTTGCCTAACTTCTGGAAGACATTATTCGCTATTGCAATGCCCCTTCTGATTGTAGTTCGCACTTTCAGTCCTCTATTAAAAACTTCTCAGGTATTAAATCGATGTTCGTATCTTCAATTTGTACGTTGACCTGTTCCTTTTGTAGACATCTACACATTTTGTCATTTCGCACTTGATATTCAGTCATTTCTTCTCACTTTCCTTAAGTGCTTTCTGAGTCATTTTTGTAGTTTCTTTTCCATGTCTGCTAAGAACGCTGTCATCTGGATATCATATTTTAACAATTTGGCAGCAAATAATGAATCGTTATATGATTTCTAATTCTCTCCGAATCACCTCATAGTATAGGTTGAATAAGTTTGGTAAGAAGACACACCCTTGTTTTACACCTCTTTCTATTTTTGTACATTTATTGAATTTAGTTTCTAACCGTATGCACGCGGTTTTTTCACAATATAATTCTGGATTATACTCATATTTTCCCAAATTATGTCATGGTTTCCTTGCTGTTTCAAGAGCTTATGCAGAATAAATATATTATGTCTATTTTGACAGTTGAAATTTAATCGACGCATAATAAGTGGGATTGGTGAACTCGACACTAACAGGACAGTGAAGTTAATAGTGAAATGCAGCGAGTTACCTAACTTGCTTGTGTAAATGGATAGCAAAATTGTCTAGGAAGGGTGATGAAAATATAAAGCTTATCAACAGTGCCAATAGATATGAAGTTACGGAGAGCCGTTATCAAGTAAATCCAGAAGGGATACAGCAGAGAGAAATTCGTTTTCTGTCTAAGCCTCTGGAAGGAGGAGTTATGATTATTTGCATTATTTATAGTTAGACTATGGAGGCACAGTGAAGTAATGGATAGCGGCTCGGATTGAGGAATCGGAGTTCGAATTTCAGTCGAGTCCATTAGATTCACTTACATGCTAATAATCTTGGGAAAAGTATAAGTCCTCTTGATTGGGTAAATGGAAGGACAGACCGGGTTCCGGGGACGCAACTGGTATACTGCAGAAAGAAATGGCAACCTACTGCCGGAAAAATCTGCCTCTTCAGTCATGTATCGAAAGCGTGTATCACGCATGGCACATAAGTGACTGATAGTCAGATTATATCAATATCATAACGTTTCAGTCGTTGTGCGACCGTCCGTCTTCAGGTTCTTGTCGATCCGTATAACCTTCGGAAATTTCGAACTGGACATTTTATTTAATCTACGTTGTTCCGTTCTTGTCCCGTTGTCCATGTCAGCATGATCCCAATGGACAATAGCCTAATAGAATAAAACTAGTTTCAGGAATGTGATGACATTCATTGTGAGTTCAACGCAGTCATAGACACAGTTAAAAATGGACTAGCAGTACTAAATAAAATCTATACTAGGCAAATCTAGGTATCGGGAGAGGAATAAGAACAACCTACATTTTGATAACAACAACAAAAATGAGGACAATTATCTGAGTATACATTTTGTAACTCTAGGATTGCAATTATCCATCGCTTCCGATTATAGAGTCATGGATTGCGTATCGTACTGAGGGAATCGGGGAGCCGAGTCCGAATTCCAAACAAGTTATTTACATTCACTTACGTGGGAAATCCGACGCTTTTTCCCCAGCTATAGACGAATAGTAGACAAGATAAATGGATGCGAATTTCAAAGATACGTTTCCGGGAAAATGGCGCAAGAAATAGAATAACAATGATGAAATGAATTAATTCTAGAAAAAAAAATAGACATAGGTGGAAACTGGTCTATGAAAAGGAGAACTCTTGAATTCAAAAGCCCTAGCGAAGTACATTCTATGGAGCTAAAGAAAGGATCGTTCGAATTCACTTAATAATTCCGAATTCGATCGATTTATTCATATTGTCATTATGTAAATAATTTTGATTTTATTAATTAGGAATTAACATATAATTTATAGATACAATTCTGAACTACAGGATGTGTCCATTCAGGACGTGCATGATCAGGGCTCTCTACATCTCCCTATCCTTTGTAGCTCACTTTGTCTTTTCACTATGCTTCCCGCTCACAGTCTCTGCTCTCCATTTGAAAAGATTTGTTGGGGATGTTATTTGCTGCATCTCTTTGCCCCGTGAGGGTTAATTTCTCTAATCACTCTTTCTTCATATATCTCCCAAAAATTAAATCTGTCTCTTTCTGATTCGCAGTGTACATATTCTTTTTGTTTCTAATTTTATTAAAGCTTCCTGGTTAGTCACATGTTTCAGCTATGGTATTTGTGTCCGCCAACAATAAATCCTGATAGGAATTCTAGTGTAGTTTATAGTAATTCTGAATTTAAAAAGCAAAAAAGTAAATTCAGACAATAAGCAAGTAGATAAATATAAGTTCTGCAAGTGGCAATCAACATAGTTTAAGAACTACATTCCCTGGCCTCGCCAAGTCAAACCTTTATGAAAAGAACACGCCATGCCACTTACATAGAAACAAACCATCCAAATTCCCTCTGTATTCCATCGATGAGAAATAAGTTTCATTCGAGCACCTTCTTCCCACAAACCACCGCCCTGTGGAACCAACTCCCAAAAGGATTTTTCCCCGATCACTACAGTCTTAACCTGTTCAAGGCAAAGGTTAACCATTATCTTCCATTTAATCTTAGAACACCTTAGCCGGTCGTCCAATACCTCCAACGCCGCGGCTGGTCGCCGAAGTGGCCACTTCAGTCCAGAGCTAAACTTATCACACGTTGTGATTTAAGTTTGATCATAAAACAGACAAGATCGAATCACCGCAGGTATCTTCGTACAGACTGGTCCAAGCAGGGAGATGACGTACAAGAAAAAGAAAATAACACTCGAAAAAATTGAACGAAATGTAAATTCTGCTTTTATATCAGTCCTTCGTACAATAATTGGTTTATATCAGAGTTCGCATGCAATTAATTATCAGCTCAACCCGCATCTAAATAGGAAGTGATATTATCGTTGATGACCTGCCAAAGTTTAGTTTGCTGTTTTGGTCAAGTTTGGCACAAGGCTGAAATCGGAGGTTTTCGTCGGCAGATAATCAAGTGAGCCTCTCTCCTGTCTCTGGTCTCGTCTCTATCTTTTCTGCAATTCTTCTGCCTAATTCGCTTCGCGCATTCGTATTTATGGACATTCGATCAAACTGTCATGGTGGGTATGGCGAGGTAAGAGTATTTCGGTGAATCCCCTACGGCTTGCGTCATAACTTTGAGGAATCCCCTCCTCGCTCTCGCTAAATCTCCTCAGTGAACGTGGATGGCTTATCCACCCACTCCTCGTATTTCAACTCTGCTTTCGATCAAGGGAATCAACTCCAAATTCTTCGTTTACGAAAAATGAATCTTTTTTGCTTTACAGCTTGCATTTGCAGTTGTGTGTCAACTGTGACACCATTTAACAGGACAAAAAAAAAAGAAAAGAAAGGAAAAAGAGAAAGGAAAGAAAGGAAAAGAGAGGCGAGACTTAAGCGTAGATGATAAAAAAAAAACACCCACGACCAGGGGCCAAGACAATGTTATTTTGATAAGTAGCAAATGGCGAAAAGGTGTCATTACCATTGCAGAAAAATTCTAAGTGGATAAGGGAATCGACTATGTTCTGGCGACGAACTTGTGTTATCGGGGATAGATAACAGCCGCTTAATGCTGGCAAACATCTAATTAGCAAACCACAGACCAACTAGCTAAGAGAACTCCAATTGATAATGTTATTATGATAATTGACAAAGAACAGGTGAAATACAGGGCTTTGGATAGATAAGAAAAATTAACTGTATTGTCTGCTAAGCCGCACACGAAACCAACCCTGAGTAACGACTGACCGTTTTTTGACAAGACATCTATAGGCGTTAGAGTTCGGTTGTGATAACAAAACTATGTTATCAGAAATTGGCACCAAGAATGACTAGAACAATGGAACTGTTTTTTAGAGACGACGGTCGACTGTGTTTTGCTGGACGACGACCCATTCTGATAATTAGCGAAAATCTGACTGACGAAGTCCAGATGAGAATAGAGGTTATCACACTACTGGTCGCATTGTTCTGTTGGCGGCCAGAGAAGATGAGAGCTGCGATTAAGGAAAGAAAAGGTAAAGAAAAAGATAATTTTTTTTTGAGCAAGATATATATTTTTTTCTTCCTGAAACAAAGCCAGCTGGATCGCACACGCCCGGCTGTACATCATTGGCCGGAGGTGATCACGTGACGCAAGGAGGGAAGCCGCCGCTGCCTATTTAGAGGATGGGTATGAGAGGTTGCTACGAAGAAGTGGGGAGGACCGTTAACGCCCCTCTAAAGTATGGTGAGAAGGTGGGAGTAAGAGAAGACTTCCAAAAATGGAAAGAAGTGGAAAATTCCTAACCAAAAATAAAAGAAGTGGATATGTATTTAGAATTATCGAGGAACCTCCAACGCCAACAAACCCACCCCGGTTTTGGTCGGCGTCCATATAAGCAAAGTCGCAGCGAGCAGAAATCAGTTGAGTAGAGTACAGCTCAGTGGAGTAGAGTCCGGCAGAGTTTCCCGAAGAGTTCAGAGTGCTCAGTTGAATCAGGCCTCGCAGCTGACTAAGATTCGCGCAACTTCCGAACTCATCTTCAATCCAAGAACAATTTATTTTGAAGAGCGACTTAGATCCATACCACCAAAATAAGTTTTTCGACTTTCGCCTGAAGACACACCAAGAACCAATTTCTTGAAGAACAGACAACTTAAAGTGTTAAAACTCGCCTAACAAAAAACAACGTGTCACAATCCATATAACGGGTCGGGAGATATACGCAGTCATATGTATCCAGCAACTAGACATAAAGTATTGTTATCCTTTTTTTTTTGAAACTTTGAACTTTTGAGTTATCATTTTATTTCTTTTATACATATTTGTGCGATACTACCCTCGCTTGAACCCAACTTGTATTACGGCCCTAACGACTGATTGATTTCGTCTGCCTAAGATCAATTCACAACGTGGGTAGGCAGACTGGAGATCAACGCAAATACTTTGGTAACCAGACGTTGGAAGCGAGTTGGGAACGACGAGGCTGATATCGAATCTAACCAGATTCCCATCCGAATCACCAAAAGGTTAGAACGTCACATTTGGGTGCCGCGACCGATACCAAGCCAGTTGGTCGTCACAGGACGGGACAACACGACTGACGCAACAGGCGGACGTCACGTTTGGAGCGGCGACACCCGAACGAAGCAGCGAGGAGCGAGCGGAGGGTGTGTTTAGGAACGTCACACAACCAACATTGCCCCCTAAGTCTAGGTCACTTTTTCAAACTCCTCGACATACAATTCAAGTCGTTTATGAGCGAATTAATTCCTCAGTTCTTCCAACGGGTTTTTGGCATTAACCCCTCTCGTTTCAATATCTCTCAGCACATAACATTTTCTATTGATATGAAAACTTTCTGAAGTTTTATTTTACTGCGGTAACAACAAATAGTATCACACAACTCCTTTACAAACAAATAGCCTCATAACGTAACCCTCTACCTCGAGTGGCCCCAGGACCTTGTAAAAAGTGAACTATACTGTAAAAAAAAATAAATAAAACAAATAATACTGATCTTGAACAGATCTTTATAGACCAACTTTAAACAAAGAGACTGAATGTGTTTCGAAACATGGCCGCATGAAGTCGGTCATTCATAATCATATATGCATTCTTATTGCGCTACACTTTCTAATTATTAAATGAAGCGAAAAGTAAGAGAATAAAAATGTATTATAATTTAAAGTGAATGTCCATACATATAATGTAAATTAGATTTTGTAAAAATCTATTGCTCTAACATTAATTTCACGCTGGTGGGGCGCAAATTTCCAAGATACATTTCCGCGAAAAATTTTATCTGGGAAAAGTGGTGCAAGAAAAAGCAAAACAATGATAAAATGAATTATGTCTAGAAAGATAATGCAAAGAGAAAGTGGGAGACAGTGAGAGAGAAAGAGAAAAAAGAAAGAGAGAGAAATGTAGAGAGAGAGAAAAATAAAGAAAGATAGATAGAAATGGATGAAGAGGCGGAATTATGTTGAAGAACTCTTTAGATTTAATACTTAGATATATTCACTGAAAAACTGGTACATCGTTGATGATGAAGATAACGCAAACATACACATAAAGGTAGAAAGAGTAACAAAATGAGCTGTTTGAAGAATTCTATTAAGAGATATATACGTAGGTAGTTCGTAAAATAAGAAAGAAAGAACAGACTATAAACAGTGTATATAGGACAGATGAGAGGAAGGGTTTGATGAATTAATAAAAAGTTTTAAACTATTTTAAAAGACAACATTAAAAAAAGATTAAAAAATCGAAAGTTGTAAACAAGGATAAAAAGCCAGTGCTACGAAATAATTAGGACAAGGGAGATAAGTAATAAACAACAAAAAAATCGGGAGGAACAAATAAAAAGATGGAAGACATGCTTCATAAAGAAGGAAGCGGAAGGTTGAAATAAGGAAGAAAAGTTACTGATCGGATTTATATCACAAAAATTGGTGAAATATGAAAGTGAAGAGATTTATTGTTAGAGAGAATGTAGAGAAGAAAGAATAAAAGAAAAATATATAGAAGAAAAAAAAAGAGAGATACGAGAGATAGCATAATGAAAATAGTGTAAGTAAAGAAAAGACAGAAGAAAATGAAATATAAAAATATCTAAAAAAAAAAAGAGAATAGAAAAGAAAGAAGAAATATAGGAAATGATTTAAAGAAAGAAAGAAACAAACAAACAAACAAAGGAAAAAAAGAAAGAAATAAAGAAAGGAGAAAAATAACAAATAAAGAATGACTGAGATAAAAGCAGACATACGGAAAGGAGGAAAGAAAATAAAAGAAAGAATGAAGGAAGACGGAAATAAAATGAAAAAGACAGAAAAGGAAAAGAAAATGACAGAGAGAGAGAGAGAGAGAGAAAAAAGGAACTAAAAAGAAAGAAAGTAGAAAAGGAAATGAATGAAGAAAGAAAGAATGACAACGAGAAAGAAAGTCAGGGATAAAGAAAGGGAGAGAAAGACAGAAAAAGATAAAAAAAAAAAAGACTGAGAGAAAAAGAAAGAAAAAAATGAAGGGAGACGGAAATAAAATGAAAATGACAGAAAACGAAAAGAAAATGACAGACAGAGAGAAAAAAGGAACTAAAGTAGAAAAAGAAAATGAATGAAGGAAAGAAAGAATGACAAAGAGAAAGGAAGTCAGGAATAAAGAAAGGGAGAGAAAGACAGAAAATGAAAAATGACTGAGAGAAAAAGAAAATAAAAAAAAGACTGAGAGAAAAAGAAAGAAAGAAAGAGAAACAGAAAGAATATTAATAGAAAGAAAAAAGAAAATGAAAAAAATATCGATAGAGAGAAAGAAGAAGAGAAAAGCAATTAGAGAAAGAAAAATGAAATAAATAAATAAGAAATGTATGAAATAAATAAATAAAACAAAAGAAAGAAAATGAGCGAATGAATGAAAGAAAGAACGAAATATCTAATGTAATCGTCGCGAGAAATGAATTTGAGAATGGAATTAATGATTTGGTTTCGGCGACCAGTAGAGAATTATTTAACCGAAACAAATTACAAAAGAGCTTTTACTAAAATGAAAAGAAACAAATAGAAGAGAATTAAAAACGATTGAAATAAAAAAAAAAGATTCGCCCAAATTTCTAACAAAATAATCAACGTGAAAAATAAAATAAAAATGCAGCAAAGGATTAAGCATGTTTTGTTTGTAAATTTTATGCCTAAACTTAGATAATTGTTGTTTTGTTAAATTTTCTTTTTTAGACTTTGCAGTAAAGTCAATTTAATTTCTCGGTTCTTGTCGTTCAAAGTGAATACAGACTGTTTTATGAGCGGCTTCGTAACGATGAACAAATGCAAAAAAATGGACATTTCAAAATTTTTCCTTGTGTTTTAGTGTATAACAGAAATCAGTTGTATCATAAAAGGTTTTAAGTACCTCGTGATATCGAGAGACATGTTTCGTTTGTTTTAAAATTTATTTCTCTTAACTGTTTTGCGTTCGATTTGCAACATGAAGTCTAGACTAAATATAAATCCCATTCACACTGAAGGCTATGTTTTTTTTATAAACTTGTAAAATCTAAAAGCATGGTAAAGTGTCACCAATGAAACTTTGTTTTTACTGGCAGGGTATGACTGATATTAAAAAAAAAATAACTATTTTGTGCATTAATTTATTCTGAGTTTAAACCAGAAAAAGTGTTATTAAAAAAAACAAAAACAAAAAACAAAAAACGACAGGCATGTATGTATGTGTGTGTGTATGTATATATGTGTGTGTGATCATATGTACGTATCTTTTCTTTCTATGTGCCCTGTCCTTTCAGGACGTAGGCGATCATGGCGCTCCCCATCCTTCTATCCCTTGCAGCTCATAACAAGTTCCTTCTATCTGCCACCTCCTCCACACCATGTTCTGTCATCTACTTGCTTAAAGCCGCAAAGTACGTGATGCGTTGTTTTCTTTGGTCTCTCTTTCCCTTTATTCGACCCGTGAGTATCAGATTCTCCAGGCCCTATGCGTGATGTAAAACAGAATCTGATTTTGACCGCAAAAAAAAAAAGTCTTGACGTAGAATCATGGAAATATACTTTAAAAATTTTATAATGGAATGAAAAATAGAAAATCTTACAAGAGATGCATTTCGATTCAAGAAGGAGCTTCATCAGACTAAAAATATGGGTTTATCCCTGGA
>CAHIKZ030003604.1:972500-980000 GCA_903632075.3 Acanthosepion pharaonis | reverse complement strand
AACAATATTAATGCGATTAATGGCGAAATCACTTCATAGTTTTATCGCCTAACAAAACTCGGAGCGCAGAGGATAACTGCATTTTAAGGCATTTTAAAATCGACCAGGTTTCTCTAAACAAATGGCTCAGTATTAAAAAGAGAGCAGTGAAAAGATAATCGGTAAAAAATTTCAAAATAATTATATTTCCGACATTACCTATCAAAGATACACTGCTCAAAATATTTATCCCTTAATAAATTCCTGTAATTATTGATTAAAACTGCAAGACTAAATGCGATGAATGGCGAATTCACTCTGTGTATTATTTTGTAAAAGTTTACTTTTGTGCCTATGCAATATTTATTTAAATCTCTGTATGTTTCACCGATGTAATTCTTTAGATATGTTTACAGTCTATTTTGTAAGTGTGTATTGCTAAGAGGTGTGTCTACGTGGAAGAACGAAAGTTAAGACTTTTGAACTTTTCTTGTCTATCCACTATATAACCTTATAAAATGATCATAAGATATTATGATCATTTCTGTAATATAATATTAGATACAGAACTCTCCGTTTAAAAGAATTTTCACGCGATCCATTATCGTAACACAATAATTAGTAACAACCGTTGATAGAATTAATAAACATTATTTGAAAATTAAGTCAATGAAATTCAAAAAAAAAAAATATATCGCACAATATTAAACCGAGTAAAATTGGTTAAATTACATTCAATTATGTTATGATTCCATTGTGACAGAGAAATTACTATGTTTCAAAGCTTGACTCAATTCCTAACGTTTAATTTCAAAATTTACAGTACAGTTTCATTCTCAAGTGATGTTTAGAATAAAACCGTACTCTAAATTTTAACTTTAATATTGAAATTAAACTTTAGAACATGAGTCAAGTTTCAAGTGAGTTAGATGTAATTTAACCGATTAAATGTGTCAATGTCTGGACCTCCTCAAGTAATTTTAAGTAAGAAAGAATAGAAATATTAAATTACATCTAACTCACTCATGTCTTCTCTCTCCCCACTCACTTCCTCACTTCGTTAATTTACATATGCTTAATACGGCCCGTCAAAAACGTGTAAATTTCTTTTCATTTTTCGTTTCAACATTTGGAAGTAAAGTCTGATGATCCGCAGTCCTTAAAAAGGGCTGTGGTGTAATAATTTATTACATGGAACCTTAAAGTGGTCTGTTTTTATTTAAATTATTTGCTCTGGATTTACATTGAGCTCTCTGGATTTTATCCTCCTTGGGTCTACCCATACGGATTACCTAGTATTTCATAATATATATATATATATATATATATATATATATATATATATATATATATATATATGCTTTTGAACAGTAAGGTCATTTCCGCCACGTGGCTTTAAAATCTATTCTATCACCTCGGAAGGTTAAAATATACTCCGTTGGCTATCACTCGATTTCTACCTTCTGTATGAGGATTTGTATCTATGTTTATTCTATGTATGGTAAGAAGGGAAAGTGGTGTTTTATTTCTCTCCGTTTCTTGAAACGGATAAATCCATAATTGAACTTTAACAGACGCTAATAATATCCTTCAAAAACACATCTGGTTTGAAGTTGCTTTTTTCCGCTTGTTTCATTGTATGATTACGAAGAAAAATTCAACTTCCCAATATATTTTCCATGTCCTTGAGGGATGCACAAGTTTTTCATACTTGTGAGTGTGTGCATTTCGACGATATGAAATTAAATATTAGCATCCTTAAAAAGAAAGAAAATGTTAAAGGTACTTTTATTTTGAATGAAGATATAGCTGTAGATACGTCATCTTCATTACTTTTTTGCTTTAATTAAACTACAATTGCATTTTCTTTCTGTGTATATACAGATATATACTTTTTCTTTCCTTGTTTATAGAGAGCAATACATATTTATGTACCTATATACACGAGGATAGGCTCAAATATTCATAGGTTGACGAATATACTGAAAATCGAGATTTATTTTCAACATAGTCCCCCTTTTTTGTCCACAAACTACTTGCACCTGTGTTGCTGTGCCAGCATCCCATTGATGAAGAAGCTTCATCCTTTTGATAAAATAGTCATCAACAACAGGGCGTTACCATCACTCAGTCAGTTATGTGCCATGCGTGATACACACTTAGGTAATCATGTATATTTCGATACGGACAGGTAGATTTTTTCCCGCAGTAGGTTGCCATTTGTGTCTGCGGTAGACCAGTTGCATTCCAAGGCTATAGAACCCGGTCTGTTATTTACCCATAGCTGGGAGGGAGAAGAAAAGGATTCATACCTTTCCCAAGGGTATTAGCACGGAAGTGAATGTAATGGATTTGAACTCCGGTCTCCGATTCCTCAATCCGAGTCGCTTTCCATTACCCACCGTTCCTCCTTACATCATCTTATCACTGTGATACTTACTCTCACCCAAGTGTTTTTTTTCATGCCGTGGAACAAATGATAGTCATATGGGGCCAAACCAAGAGAATAGGAAGCATAATTAACCAATTCAAACCCACAGATGTGCAAAGCAGTTATTTAAACCAAGGACTTATGTGTTGGAGCTTTGTCCGGATGAAACAAGTCCCCTTTCGTCAGTTTTCCTGAATATTCTTTATTGATAGCCTATCGTAAATGCTTGAGCAGCAATTTGGCAGAGTATCCATGTCCGTTTTGAAGATAGTCAATAATTCCTTTTGCATCCTAAAATACTGGGGCCGTCATCTTCCCTGCAAATGAAACGACCGTGGCCCTCTTTGGAGCAGGTGAGGTGTGTTTCCACTTGATGGATTGTCTCTGGCTTAACCCATCACACACGCTGGTTTAGGAAACGTTGAAGGACACCTGCTGTATATCCCGCAAACAATGTTAGGGTTTTCTGTGATATAATCGTCCCTGTGCGGTTTTGATCAGATGTAAGTCGACGTGGCTCAAACCGAACAGAAAACTTCGTCATACAAAGTTTATTGTTCAGAATATTCCCAAGATTCACACGGCATATGCTAATAGCATTTGGATATTTCATTTATAGTCAATCTCTTGTCATAAATAAACAGGTGTGAATACAATCAATGTTTTCGTCGGTTATGACAGTTTCAGGACATTAAAACCTTCGGTCATTCAAGACTGACCTTTCCATTCCCAAATTTCAGCTACTCGAAGTTGCAGTGTTGATAAATATGAAGTGGCAGTCCCTAAAGCAGCAGTCATGTTAGAATGAATGTTCTTGTGGGCGAAACCCTTTTTCTGCAGGTACTTGAAAACATCGCTATGCCAAATTTTGTCTGATTGTAATACAAGTTGCTATTATTTATTAAAAAAGAAATTCTTTGAACAGTCATATAACGCTTTACCTGGAAGTAAGCAATACAGTTAATAAGAAGAGTTGAAATTAATTCTTGCAAGATTTTACAGCTCGAGCCTCAATCTTTCATAGTATAGTCAGCCTATGAACTTTTCAGCCCACCCTCGTACATACACACGTGCATATATATATATATATATATATATATATATATATATATATGATAGAGCTAACATATTTAGTTTAATTGATGTGAGTTAGTGACCTGGGTGTCACACTTTGCGATCGTCAGACAAACTGATTAATTTTTTATATTTTGTCTAACGATCGCAAAAGCGTGAAGCCCAGGGTCACAAACTCACATCAATCAAATATATATATATATATATATATATATATATATATATATATATATATATATATATATATATGCTTATATAGGATGAATTGCACCATATTGTCGAATATAACCAGCAAAAAAAATATCAGTGGAAGTGTTATTGGGATTTAAACAACTATGGCTCTTTGAACTGGACAATCTTTTAAATCCTCTGAGACAAAGTTGGCATAAATATGAAATATACATATTTTGTCACTTTGGCGTATATATTTTAATGTTTGCGTGTCTTTTCAGACTACCATGTGAGGTGCAAAACTTTTACAAACGTGACATGAATTGTTTATATTTAAAGTAATTTCGTATTTGGTTGGTTTTATGATACGAAGACTTTGTGTATGACTTATTTTCCTGCTTCACTCGATAAATGTCTACAACAATAAACATCACAGAAGTCATTGATTGATGGATTCGCTTTCTCCGGCTTATCAAAACTTTGAAGGTTATTTCAATTAGAATATATTATTAGATTATATGACTTATTTTGAGATAATAATAGTACATCCTAATTAATCTATACCTCGTGAAGAAGATCTTCTTTCATACATTTATACGTAAGTGAACATAAAGTAGGCAGCGGGATTTGAAACTCGGCTCCCAGATTAAAAATTACGAGCCATTATCCTTTATACTACAAGCACACCCAGGCTTACAGCACTTTTATTCCCAAGCAGTTACTGAAGTTACTGAAGAGGCTCGACATTGCTTAATTTCGTTGATTGTACGGGAACCGATTTTTTAACATGACGTGGTCGTGAGCTAGAGGTCATGCCTGTCAACTATGTTTTTTTGGACGTTTCACAAGGCCATTTTCGAGATATAGACGCATTCTCACACGTAAACACACGCACATACACGCAATCATGTGATAAAAAAATTACTTTTAAGGTATGCCATATTTATTTGGATAAGAGGTAGGACGTATATAAATATAAAAGAGGTGACAGTCTGTTTCATACTTGATCGAAATCTTCAGGCCATGTGTGTTGTATGTTGGCCCGACTACTTCTACAGTATATGCTGTAAATGATGTAATACGTGAAGCTTTATTATATTATTCTAACGGTTACTACTTCTACTTAACCCTCTTTGCTCAGTCAACATGTGACTACTTGATACTTCCTTTAAGTCACAGTCACGCCTGACTCTTCCACTCTCTTACTAAGATTGAAACCGCGGCTATCACCGCCAGTAACAGGCCGCTGTTTTATTTTTTTAATTTGACAGAATAAAAATTTACTAATCCATCAGAAATTACTGGGACTTGAAAAAAAGTATTTGAGCAGGTTCTTGATCTCATGGATACATGGAGCATTCAATTCTGGTCTAGTGTTCAACAAGTTAGGATTATTTTAGTTTTTGAATAACCATAAATTGCTGAAAACGAGATCAGAATTGTATCTTACATGTATCCATAAGACCAACATTATTAGAACCCATCATTAATAACATTTTTTATATAACTATCCGCACAATTAACTCCATATTACTGTACTACTCGATTAATTTATAACGTGTGTGTATATATGATTTCACATTTATAAGATTATATAGTCCCGACCAAATCTTACTTATTATAAAACACAGATTGTGTGAGTGTGCGTGTGTGTGTGTGCGTGTGTGTGTGTGCGTGTGTGTGTGTGCGTCCATGTGTGTGTGTGTGTGCGTTTATATATTGGATCGGATTTCCTACATTTTTCAACCGATTTCAACAAAATTTCACAGGACTACGTAAAATTACCTTGCAGTGGTTCTGACAGCGCCGAAAATTGGAAATACACAATTGTTTTTGCACGAAATCAATTTGAAAACACGATTAAGAGGCATCGTGAGAATGAAATGGGGACAACTCCTATCGAGTTATACTTATTATAAAACCCAGGTGTGTGTGTGTGTGTGTTTTTCGTTTATATATGGGATCGGATTCCCTACATTTTTCAACCGATTTCAACAAAACTTCACTTTTTTTGGCAGGTAGTGTTTCCTATTGTC
Source organism: Acanthosepion pharaonis (assembly GCA_903632075.3). NCBI lineage: Eukaryota > Metazoa > Mollusca > Cephalopoda > Sepiida > Sepiidae > Acanthosepion > Acanthosepion pharaonis. The sequence goes on along the minus strand of CAHIKZ030003604.1, from coordinate 974,309 downwards.
TTGCACACACGTGTATATATATATATATATATATATATATATATATGGGTCTAGAAGAATCCTCAACAGAATGCTGAAAGCACTGGACGGCCGTTTCGTCCTATATGAGACTCATCAGCAGTGCGCATCCACTACCGAGAATCGAACGCGGACCGTTTCGATACAACGCAAACGTCATATCAACTGTACCACGGGATAGCACCGATATTCATCCAAGTATTCAGATAACCGCGGAACAGTGCCCCAAGAGCCACGACTGCTTTTTGACCCTTAGCCGCTCTATTGCAGAGCATTATCTGTATCAAGCAAAGTATACAAGTAATTAATTTGGGGGATTTAGGCTTATAGCAATGAGTCTAGAAGAATCCTCAACAGAATGCAGAAAGCACTGGGACTCATCAGCAGTGCGCATCTACTACAGAGAATCGAACCCGGACCGTTTCGATACAACGCAAACGTCATAACAGCTGTACCACGGAACTCGGTAAGAAGACACAAACTAGACTCGATATAACGTGCTACTCACTGTTTCGAGGTTATCCGAATACTCGGATGAGTATCGCTGCAGAACTGAGTGAGGTGAGTAGCACGCTATGTCGAGTCTTTTGTGCTTTCTGCATTCTGTATTCTATATATATATATATATAATGTCATCCACAGACAGCTCTTCAGTGTGGCTAGTCGTCCGGTTGCCTCTAGTTAGGATCAGAACCCGACTGAACTGGCGTCAGTCGGAGATTCTACCACTAAGCCGTAGGCGTACGGCAGGGATGAGGGTGAATTTTAGCGTATTTATTTTTAGATAAACACACAGTGACCGACAGGCCGAAGAGACTCGCTGTAACAGACGTAATAGTCACTGTTTACAAACCCACACTTCCTCCCCAGAGATCTCAGCCGAAATTAATTTTTCAGGAGCCTGTATATATATGTATGTGTGTGTATATATATATATATATACATACATATGTATGTATATATATATATATATATATATATATATATATATGTAGGAGGATTTGATAAACATATAAATAAATTCATTGAGTCTGATATAAACCTCAACAGGAAAATAGAGGAAGCACTGGACGGCCGTTTCGTCCTATAATTGGGACTCATCAGCAGTGCGCATCCACCACCAGGTATCGAAACCCTGACAGTTGGGTTGTCAAGCAGACAACATACCAACTGTACCAACCGGGCCTCGACACCGAAGAGATTCATATATATATATACATGCATATTATACATACATATATATGTGTGTGTTCGTGCATTAGTATTATTTATACTAATTATTCTATTTGATCGTGATTTAAGCTTCTCTTTCATTTATATATATCTTCTCGTTTTTAACCTCAAGGAAGAGACTTCTCAAAGATGTAGACATACTTAATGGAAAAACATTATTCTATGACACATATATAAAAACCTTATGTTCTTAAACATTAATAAATTCGAAAACTCTTATATCAAGTCTTAATACGGTGCAAATTTAGCAAACTTAGTTTTGCTAAGCACCAATTTCACCCGTTCATATAAATTTATAGGATCACACAGGAAAAAAATTTTATGAGCTTTTCTTTCACCTCAAAACATTCCTCTACTTATATGTCGAGTACTCATATATATTATTATATAGACTACTTACCTGAATATGAATAAATACTTACGTACATATGAAGATGCTTAACAATTTATTGCTATAGATTTATTAATAGAGATGTATACACACACACACACATATATATATATATACATATACATATCATAAAATATATTCTTAAACTAGTATGTGTGTGTTCATAT
>CAHIKZ030003604.1:882500-970000 GCA_903632075.3 Acanthosepion pharaonis | reverse complement strand
AGTAGGTAGTAGTAGCAGTGGACAGTTTGGCTCAGTGGCGTCCCGCGGTCTTTGACTGCGCACGCCTCCTGTCGACCTCTCTGCGTTAGTAGAGAGGAACCCGGACGAAGCTTTGCCGAAGGGCAAGGTTTCGTCCGGGAGGTGGATAGGCCTGAACCCGTTTAATCGGCTTCAAAAAGCTATTTTTTTGGCCGAGCCTATGGGCTCGGGAAAACCCACATAAAAACGGCCTTGTGCCATATTCTTTTTCAAGTGGGTGAGAAGATAAATACTCAGTGGCGTCTCGCGGTCTTTGACTGCGCACGCCTTCTGTCAAACTCTCTGCGTTAGCAGAGAGGAACCCGGACGAGGCTTTGCCGAAGGTCAAGGTTTCGTCCGGGGAGATAGACAGGGCCTGAACCCGTCTAATCAGCTTCAAAGTCTATTTTTTTGGCCGAGCCTACGGGCTCGGGGAAACCCACAATAAAACCGGCCTTGTGACATATTCGTTTCCCGTGGGTGAAATGATAAATACCCAGTGGCGTCTCGCGGTCTTTGACTGCGCACGCCACCTGTCGAACTCTCTGCGTTAGGAGAGAGGAACCCGGACGTGGCTTTGCCGAAGGGCAAGGTTTCGTCCGGGGAGGTAGACAGGGCCTGAACCCGTGTTTACGGGTTCTGGGATACCCACATTAAAACCGGCCTTGTGCCATATTCAATCCTCCTAGGTGGATCGATAAATACTAAGTGGTGTTGAGCGAGTCAGTCGATATCGGACATTGAAGTACCAACCATCACAACTAGATTGCTGCATCATTAACTCTTATTTCCAAGTTCCTAACGTTTTGTACGTCGAACCTAATTTAGGATGACTTATTGAAATACAAGCCTCCACTATGAAAACTACTCTACAACACTATTCTTCTTGGCAGTAATCCCAAAGCTCTTGGAGATTGCGTGGTTTTCGTTCGAGTACATGTTCAGTTCTAACCGCAATGTCTCAACTATGTCAAGGTCAGGACACTGTGCTGGCCAGTCTTCTAAATGTTGAGCATCTTCATCTGCAAGAATAGTTTTGTTGCACGTGATGTGCAGTAAGGAGCATCATCAAGCTGACATATTTCTCCATTTTCGTAGTCTGCCAGAAGATTAGTCCGTAGTAAACTAATATAGTTTTTGCTGTTTATGTTTCCATCAACTTCTAACAAGTTTCTTCTAGGATCGCTCTTTTTTTGGGGAACTGCAAAGTGTTACCGCCAAATCTGAATCTTGCATATTCCATGACATTAGAATAAAATTCAATTTTGCATCTATACATATAATTCACAAAATGTGTGTGTGCATGTATGTGCGTGTGATCGGGTGTTGTTTATGCATTTCCAGAGTTATCAGATTTCGATGATTTTTTTTTATTTGATAGATAATTCTGAAGTGCAGGTTATGAGTCGAAATTATTGGCGTCAATGGCTCTCCACTACTTCCTGTCCATTATAACTCTCAGCAACATTTTACTATTTATTATCTGTTCTTGGATATATATATATATATATATATATATATATATATATATATATATTCATAAAAAACTTTAATAAAAGTAAATAGTTAAAATTATTCCAATAATAATTACTATACTGTTCCCTTTTTAGGCTCCCCCATTCAAATTGTTAACCCACATTTGGGGATGTGCCTCAGTTGCACCCAAATGTTTTTACTAATATTGATTTTCGGGTGGGCTCACTTTAAAATTAAACTGCTCCAATTAAACGGCATTAAATTCCCAGTAATGAAAGACCCGTTCAAATGGGGGTTATACTGCTAGTTCATCAGGAAAACGTATTTTTTGTCATTTTCCGTTATCCCTTCTTAGAGGTTCTGTGTATCACTTTAATATTTTATTCCGATGTTTTTTGTTAATTTTTTCTGCTATACGGCCATTTAAGTTGTTTTTTATTACCCCGCCTACTGTGAAAAATGAAATCTCACTGTATTCATACCTCAATCATCTGTACGTGTATTGTGGATTTGCCGACCTAATCTGTTATAATCTCTCTTTCATTTCTCTCTAAGCGTTGCGGTCTTCCAGTTTCTTTGCATTTTTAACACTTCTAGTAGTAGCAAACATATTTTGAGAAATTTCCTGCAACATGGTTATCTTCCATTGTGTTATCAACACATTCGATGTCAAAACTCTCATATTTTTTCAGCAGAAATTTTACTCATTATTCTAGTGTAAAAAGCAAGCTAATCTTCAACGAAAATGACTTGCCAAGTCGCTTTACACTCAAGTTACTAAGATGGAATAATTACTTCAGATATTCGCATTCTATTATGACTTTATCATCTCGGATATTTCACTGACCCAATAGTTTTTGCTTTCACCCATTTAAACGTACGTTCCAACGCGTACGAAAAGTCAACGACTTATTTTAAAATCCTCAAGGTCCCTATACATTAGTGATAGTGCCTGCTACGAAGCAATCTTAAATTCTTAATAAAATTAAATTGTATAATCATTTTATTTAGTTATCCAAATCTTTACACGACAATGTAGACAATTTGGACATGAGAATTAAGATATGTGATTGTCCGTCTCTTTTATCTACAAGAGACGGAAAATCACATATCTTAATTCGAACTTCAAACAATGTTTCTAGGAGACAGGGAAAGGAGGAAGCCAGAACTTTACAGTTAATTTTAATACCAATAATTCGGACTCTTTATAAGACATTTAGATTGCATATTTTATTTATGTATTTAATATTTATATTTTTCATTTATTTGTATATTCATCTTTCGTTCTAATATTTGGTACTGGAAATAAAGTTAGTTATATCTTGGATTTTATGCACTTTTATGTTAATGAGGTTGTGCTTCGTAGCTTGTTTTCGCGTCTGCATTTGGAAATTAGTTTGTTTATGATTCTATCTTCTGAAAAAAAAAAAACGTAATTGTGAATATTACCTCTAGGTAAATGTTGCATATTTGTGAGTCGTTGTTTTATCCTGGAGTTGTTTTTCTTACTTTCAATGTGGCTATTTTCGGTATGTTTCGTTTTAGGCTTTTGAATTTCCAGATATGTTTTTTTTTTAGAGGGGTTTGCTATTTGCATTTGTTTTGCTTTTAAATTAAGTTTCGAGTGAGTGTTTTTTTTTTGTTTTTTTGTTAGAGAGAGAGACCACGAAAGGAGTGGTAAAACAATGTTTGACGATTGCCTGGGGCATTAAAATGGCAGTCATAAGGCAGAGTTAATTCCTATGTTCACTATCCTTCTTTAAACTTTTCATTATCTCTTTCAATACCCCTCTATCCATCTCTAACGCACGCTCTCTCTCTCCATACACACGCACGCGCACACACACACACATATATATATATATATATATATATATACACACATGATAGAAATATATTTTATTGTATGCTATATTCATGGCTTAAAGTGCTTGATATCAGAGATAGAAAGTAAGTACCTCCCAACAAAGCGATACCTAAGGGTTTAAGCTTTTAGTTTTAATTCCAATGTAATAAATTAAAATAAATATTTCTATTAAGCAAAATACTTTACTGTATTTCAAAACGAATTTAAATTTATTGCTTTTTTTTTTAATCTGTAAAATTGCTAAAAACGGACACATTAAAAAAATTGTCAAAACAACATAATTCATTTTATTAAAAATTCTTTAAAAATATAAAATATTTTACTGAAATTTTAGTTGAGGATGATTAACAGATTTAATGTTTAATAAATCTAAATTAACAAATATTACTTATCTTTAGCTTAAAATATCGCAGAAGCGCATTTTTAACATGAAGGTTGGACTTTTTGAGAGGTGTTGACAGATTTATCCATACCTTAAGATTTTGCATAATTCCGTACACGGCTCATAACTGTAAAAAAGATATTTATCGAATAAAACGTGAACAGCTTAGTTGGAACCCTAGTAGGAACACCAGCAATGAAGAGGTGGTTCCACGCTCCTCAAAACCTTACGATTAGAGGTCTTGATGTTGCATATAATTTATCGTCATACCCAGGACGCGGATGTAGTTCATCGTATGCCGATAAATTACATCCAACAGCAAGACCTCTAATCGGGAGGTTTTTGAAGAGCGTGGAATCACCTCTTAATTGCTGGTGTTTCTATTAGGGTTCCAATTATGAGCAAATAGTTAACCCCCAAACACTATGAAAGTGTAAATATAGGTTTTAATACCAGCAATAAATGTTTTGAAGAAAAAATTATTACCAGCGATACATTTTTGAAAGAAAAAATATTACCAGCAATAAAAATCTTGTCGGCATTAAATAGCATATTGCTGTTGATATGCCGTAAACCAAACCAAACCAAACCTAAAAGAAACCCAAAATATTACCAGCAATAAAAATCTTGTCGGCATTAAATAATTCATTGAGGTTGATATATCGTAAAACCAAACGAAACCATTCCAAACCAAACTAAACCAATCAATATTTGGAATTAGTAAATGCAGCCTCAGCGTATGGATCAGTTATATCAAATCAAGAATAAGGGAATTGAATATATGTTAGTCTGTCCTAAGGGTAGTTTTGCAAGTTGCTACAAAACATTAGTCAAACATTCGTGTTATGTTCTTAAATATCCCCGTCAGAGCCAGATATCAGGGTGGATGACAGGTATGCCGCCAGATTCGGTCAGAGATATCTAAATGCCAGCTGTATGCAAACGCTATCTCAGATCAGTGCTTTAAAACGGCATCAAGCAAATGAAGCGTGTAGGTCTTGGCGTGTAACACCCTTTTACGAACTTCGTGGACTGGCGCTACAGAATCACAAAGAACTGTACCAAATATTAGAAACTACGTCAACAACAACAGCACCTAAAATATGTATCATATTTTACTCGAAGAAAAAAGAAACAATGGAATAATCAAGATTTTAACGTTCCACAACAGTAAAAGGATGAGCCTGAAATGCAATTTGCAGTTCAGGGACACTAGAATCAAACAGACGCCGAAGTTTAAATATGTGGGTAGCGTTTTGACAGAGGACAGTAAGTGTGAAATTGAAATCCGTAGAGGTATTGGGATGGCCAAGGATACATTCCAAAAGATGGACAGAGTATTGCGAGACAGGAGGATTTCTTTGATAACAAAGAAAATAATACTGAACTCTCACGTGGTATCTGTCTTTCATTACGGCAGCGAATGTTGGACAATTTCGTCAAAGAGACTCGAGACGACAGAAATGGTGTTCTACAGAAGAATACTAAGGATATCATGGACCGAGCGTTTGAACAACGATGAAGTCTTACAAAGGCTGCAAATAAGGAGGAGGCTTATAACATCAGGAAGATGCAGCTGATGTTTCTGGGACACATAATACAGAAGGGGAGCCTGGAGAATCTGATTATCACAGGTCGAACAGAGGGAAAGAGAGACAAGAGAAAACAACACATGGCATACCTAGCGGGCTTAAGTAAGTGGATGACAGAACTGGTTTGGATGAGGTGGCAGAGGGAAGGAACTTGTTAAGAGCTGCAAGGGATAGAGGGAGGTGGAGAGCCATGATCGCTTACGTCCTGAAAGAATATGGTATATATAAAGAAAAAAACAACAACAACAAAACACGAATACTGCAATCCATAATAACAGTTACTGGACTTCAGACACGTATTTGTTTGAATAAATATTTTAATAGAAATATTGTATAATTTTCAGCCGAAAATGCTACTCGATCAATTAGTTCCGAATATTTCTTCTAATATTGCTGTTACCATTAAAGAAAATAATATATAATGTTTTTTTTTTTTTTTTTTAGTAACGGGCAGAATTTTGATCAGTATAGCGCCTAATTGAATTACTTTAGGAATTAGAAGGTTATTAGAGCAAACCTGTTTAATGTAAAAAAGCAAACAGTTATAGAAAACCAAACCTCTTATTCTGTCTGTCAGAGGTGGAGCCATTGAGCTATACTCTCAAGTGCAAGGCAAAAATATATGTTGGGCATTAAAAAACCAGTGTTATGATTAATCTTTTCCTTTAAATTTTCTCTCAACGCCAATACGTTTTCTCATATATTCACTAACGTTATTAACTCCATCTCATTTATCCTTAGGCGCAAAATGATGGCCATATATAATATTTATTTGCGTCTGGCACAGCCAAACCATCTTTATTTCTGCTTGATCTATGTTTATCTTTAGGCAACACCTTTCCCAACTCCATGCCTAGCATCGAATTTAGGTACACAGTCTATTTGTTCCTGGCAGAAATTCACCAAACTTCAAAGAAAACTCTACTGACATTTTGGCGAAATTTTGAACATATTTACCACAAATTTCTTAATAAGCAAACAGTCATTCACAAGTTGAAATTGAAGTACAGTATCAGCTTTTGCTACTTCCGTTGTTATTAATAATAAATAAATAACTTATTTAATCCGGTGAAATCGAGACATTCATGCAAATAAACCAGGCATAGATGAAACTACTACTAGTAGTACTACTACTGCTACTAATAACAAACTGCGTTTTAATTATTTTATGTAATTATAAACTAAAATAAAATTAAGATATTTCAATTTTTTATAATAAGTTTCGCCCTATACATGGCCATTCAAGATCGTTAGACTTTACCCTTTACAGAGTAAGAGGTAAAGGGTACAGTCTAACGGTTAACCGTAGATATGAAGAGGTTGAGATTGTAGAGATTAAGAGTCTATTCCACAAAGTAGCGGTACGTTGGATTAAGCTGTTCGATTGGAAGCTAAATCTCATAATTCGAATAAGAAGTGAATGCAGGTGGTTCGTTACACTCTGCGTGCCATGGCGGATCTTAATCGTGAGGGATAGAACTAGGGAAACCAAGGAATGTAGTTTGCCTGAACACTTTCTATGGAAATAGGGAAAGGATTGCAAAGTTTCGTCTGATATCAAGTGGTTGTAGGGTGGAAGAGAATTCATTACCTTCGAGGCCGTGTAGATGCTTTTGGACTCTATCGAAACTGGAAAGTGAAGAGTGCGCAGCTACTGCCCTTATATAGCAACAGGACTCCATTTTCAGCCAGATCTCACTCTTGTAAAATTAGAGGATAGCAGGAGGAGTCAGGTACTTACAAGAGTGGTACATGGGTTGGACTTGTCCCGATAGACGCTCATGGGTTCGCTCAGTGATGATGGCACTACTACTACCACTATTAATAATAATAATATTATGACGTCATCCAAGTGCTCAGCAGAGTAACATTCACACAATTGTCAGACAGAGACCAGCTCCCGAAAATCCATATGACGAACTCCAACAAGCACATCGTGAAAATATACAATGCTGCTCTGGAAACACTGTTAACAGATAAACCACCGGGAAACATCACAGAAGTTAACAACGTCATATACGCAACAGCTTTAGCAGCGACTCGGAAGCTTGGAGTCAAGACAATAAATAAAATTAACAGGCACAGAGAACCAGCTTGGAAAACCAAACTGATTCGAGAAATAAAACAAATCAGATGTGAGCTTATATTAGATGAGCTCACCAGAAACACTAATATTTCCACACGTAAATTCAAAAGATCAAGCGGAAATATAACATTAAATCCCTAATTGATATTCCATCAATCAAGGAAATGCTGAAGCAGAAACTTCAGCTGAAGGCGCAGAGAACAAGACGATACGAAAAACGTTGTAGGTTCTATCGCCAAAATAAAATATTCCGAACAGATCTTAAGAAATTTTACAGGGAAATTGGAAAAACACCTATACATGTCGAAAGGCCACCATCGATTGATAATGTACAGACATTCTGGGAAAATATCTGGAGCAGCCCAAAGGAGTATAACCCAAATGCAGAGTGGATACGGCGTGAAGAAGAACGAATGCTGGATACACCTCTGCAAGAATGGGAAAATATATCCACAGATGATGTTAGGCAAGCTCTAACGAAATCCCAAAAGTGGAAATCCCCAGGAAGTGACAAGTTGCCCAATTTCTGGCTGTATCATCTCACATCTACCCATGAAATTCTTGCAAAAACATTATCAACGCTTGTAAATAATCCCTATGAAACCCCGAATGGATTACTGAAGGTATGACATACCTCATACCAAAAAACAACTGAAACAGACGACCCGAAAAAATTATAGACCGATAACATGTCTCCACAACGTATAAGTTGATCACGTCTGTATTGACGAACCGTACTTATTCCTTTCTCGAAACAAACAGCACTCTCCCGCTGGAACAGAAGGGATGCAGAAGAGGTTCATATGGCTGCAAGGATCAACTTCTGATAAATAAAATGATCCTGGAAAATTGCAGGAGACGACACAGGAACATAAGTGCAGCGTGGATTGATTATCGTAAAGCCTTTGATAGTGTTCCACATTCTTGGATCCTTAAGACTTTGGAAATGTACAAAGTCTCCCCTGTGGTATTAAATTTCCTTAAGCACAGCATGGGAATGTGGAACACCAAACTATACCTTAGTCACACCGGGGGCACTGCCATATCCAACCGTCTGAGTATCCGACGTGGAATCTTTCAAGGAGACTCGCTGTCACCCCTTCTGTTTTTTTATCCTTAATCCCTCTTACACATGAACTGAACAACAGTAGCTATGGTTACAAAATAAATAAGAAAATATTCAATCACCTACTCTACATGGATGATCTCAAACTCTTTGCCAAAGACGACAATGAGTTGAAAGGCCTCCTCAATATTGTAAAATACTTCAGTGACGACATAGGTATGGACTTCGGATTAGATAAATGTGCAAAAGTAACTTTCAAGAAAGGTAGAATTACAGAAACACCCTTAATAGATTTAGATTTTGTCACAAAGATTAGGGAACTGGAGCATGGTGAAGCTTATAAGTACCTAGGAATTAGCGAAGGAGATGGTATACAACACCCCAAATGAAGGAAAAAAATAAGAAAAGAATACTACAGGCGTGTACGTCTGGTACTAAATACTGAGCTGAACTCAAAAACAGGATATCAGCCATAAACACATTGGCTGTCCCTGTGGTGCAATACAGCTTTAATGTCCTTAACTGGACCATAGCTGAAATTAAGCGACTGGATGCCAAAACGAGAAAGCTACTCACTTGCTATCGCATGCATCATCCCAAAGCTGATGTCGACCGTCTGTATGTGCCCAGATCCGAAGGAGGCAGAGGATTAGTTCAACTAGAACTGTCCTACAAAACTACAACAATTGGCCTCCAAAGATATTTGGAAACTACTGAAGACTGGATGATGGTATGCGTCAAGGAACATGAAAGTAGTAAGCGTCTCTACTCCGTAATGAAGGAAGCCAACAAATTCAAAATGGAGTTTCAAATGGGCGTAGAGATGCAACTACAGCACAATACACCGGCTGAAACTGCAAAATACCTAAAAAGACAGCTAAGACGAATGCAACAGACCAGTTACAGAAGCGATGGCAAGATAAACCGCTTCATGGCCAATACTCTGCCCGTACCAAACAAGCTGACGTAGACAAAACCCGTACCCATCAGTGGCTACGTAGTGCAGGGTTGAAAGCGGAAACTGAAGGTTTTATCCTTGCTGCGCAGGACCAATGCTTGCTAACTAGGAATTATCAAGCACATATACTAAAATATTGTGTCAGCCCAAAATGCAGATTCTGTGATAAATATCCAGAAACGATTGATCATCTTGTAGGGTTGTACGGTGTTGGCACCCACTGAATATAAAACCCGACATGACAGAGTGGGCCAATATCTGCACTGGAAAATCTGCAATTTCTACGGGAAGAAAACTGAAAGAAACTGGTATGAACACCACCCAGACCCGGTTACGGAGATAGGACCTGTTACAATTCTATGGGACTACGCAATACACACTGACAGAACAATCAAGGCCAACCGCCCAGATATTGAAGACCACAAACAAAAACGGTGCCTCCTTATTGATATGGCAGTCCCTGCCGACTGTAATGTATCTTTGAAGATATTCAAAAAGTTGTCAAAGTACAAGGACCTTGAAATAGAAATCGCGAAAATGTGGCATATGGGAACATCAACAATCCCTGTTGTAGTTGGAGCCCTAGGACTGGTTGGAAATGATTCCAGTAGACTAATTGAACGGATTCCTGGAAGTCCATGCCTCAAGGAGATACAGAAAATTGTTCTGACAAGTACAGCCCACACCTTACGAAGGGCTTTATCTATGTAATCTTTTTTTTTTTTTTTTTTTCAAGTGGAAAGTGTCATGACGCCATTTCTAACCTTAGGTCCCTGGGCGGGACCCGGAAAGAAATGTAAACGCCAGAAATCAAAGAAAATAAAAACAATATTAATAATAATGATGATAATAATAATATTAATAATGATAATAATATTAATAATAATAATAATGATAATAATAATAATTAAGACTAATAATGATAATAATGATATTAATAATAATAATGGTAATAATAATGATAATAATATTAATAATAATGATAATAATAATAATATTAATAATAATGATAAGATAATAATAATAATATTAATAATGATAATAATAATGATAATAATATTAATAATAATAATGATGATGATAATAATAATATTAATAATGATAATGATAATAATATTAATAATAATGATAATAATATTAATAATTATAATAATGATGATAATAATAATATTAAGAATAATAATGATAATAATATTAATAATAATAATAATAATAATAATAATAATAATAATAATAATAATAATAATAATAAAAATAACGATCAAGAATTATGAAAATGAAAGTATTGGGCATTTAAAATAAGAACACTTACGAAAAGGGATTTCTTATTTCAACGTTCTGATGCAACCAACCAAGAACAAGATTTGAATTAGTTTATGATCACTTCTTTCCGGCAGTGTGCCGATTATAATGTATGTCAGGGTTTCATTTGGAAAACCTGTAAAGAGGCAAATTGGGGAGCTTTTGCTTGAGAATCGAACACAATCAGTAGCAGTCATTTAGTCAGAAATGCTAACCTTTCATTTTTGCATCGCGTTATCATAGGTGATGAAAAATGGGTTTTGCATATCTACAGAAAAAGAAAAAGACAGGCGTTATCACAAAATTTGAAAAGGAAATCAATAAAAAAGCCTTCTTTCCCGTCACATATTTCGTCCTCTGTTAAAACATTTTCCATATATTCACATTTTTGTATTTCCATCATATTGCTATAAGTGGTAACTAGAATAGTAATCATTAAAATATATTCAGTCAAGTTACGTGCCATGCGTGTACACGCTTAGGCGATCATGTATGTTTCGATACATAACTGACGAGGCAGATTTTTTCCCGCACTAAGTTGCTATTTCTTTCTGCGGTAGACTAATTGGCATCCAAGGTTATAGAACCCGGACTGTCCTGCTATTTACCCATAGCTGTGGAGAGAAAAAGAGGATTCATACCTTTCCCAAGTGTATTAGCACGTCAGTCAGTTATGTGCCATACATGATACACGCTTAGGGGATCATGTATCTTTCGACACAAAACTGACGAGCCAGATTTTTTCCCGCAGTAAACTGCCATTTCTTTCTGCGGTAGAACAGTTGCCATCCAAGTCAATATGAAATATATTAGAAATCGTATATCAGCATGCATTTTCTATATTTTAGCATTCTGTTTAATAATAAAGTCCAATTCAGGAAGGCTGTTTTCTGATTTTCATCCTTTTTCACATATCTAGATATTTTTTTACATTTATTTTTGTTGGTGGTGTTAGTGTTGGTAGTACAGGTGGTGGCGTGGAACTTTTGATGATCACGTTCTGGACATAACTGATGTTCTTTGGTGAAGTCCAGCTATTTTTGCAGTTTTTTCTATTTCTGTGACTTTATTCAGTGTTCCTCTGAAATAGAGAAAAAAAATCTCCTATCTTGCAAGATTTCTTTACCTGATTTACGGTCAGGAGATCTACCCTTCTGTTCTGGATTCTTCTGTTCTTGTATCTACCCTGTCCATTCAGGACGTGAACGACGATAACCTTGCACAACCTTTTGCCATTTGTAACACTTAATAAGATTTGTCTATTTGCCATCAAGCATTTACACGATCTCGTTTGGTAGGTTAGTCATAGCTTTCTACTGTCGCTCATTCATATGTCCAGTGAGTCTAAGAATAATTGTCCCTTTTTCCAATTCTAAAATAATTTCTATTTTTCTAAAACTTCGTCGTCTTTTTGTCTGTAGTATTCTCAGCATCTTTCTGTAGGACCACATGTCTCTTGCCTCAAGTCACTTTATACACTGTCATTTAGAAGCACTTCTATTATATAACAGTCCAGTACTCTTGTCATTATTTCTAACGAGGTTTTCCTATTTCTTAATACTTTACTTATCTTTTTGGCGGCATTTTTGTTATTCTAATGCGCCTTCGGATTTCGGTGTCACATTTTTGTAGGTTGCTAGAAATTTAAAATTTTCTCCTTGCATGATTTTTCTTTCTCCAATTCCTAGTTCGCATTTAGCTATTTCTTAAAACTTTGTTGTTAGTCAAATCTTCAGCCTATTATGGTATTCTCATCATCTTTATGCAGAACTATATTTCTGTTGCCTCCAGTCTCATCTTTCTCTGTGGGGAGATTGTTTATCATTCCCCAACATATAAGAGGACGACTAGATTGGGCTACTGATTCTAAAACGGAATTGCTATTACTATTATGCACATGTCGTAAAGGAAAGAAGAAAGATGTAGAAATCAAGCAAGTTCAGAAGTCTAAATATCTGGAGAGTTTTTTTTTAACAGATAATAGAAAGTGTAACATAAAAATTTCAATGATCATTAGAATTATAAAAAAAGAGACCTTCCAAAAACTAAGTAATTAATGAAGAAAATAGAAATTTTAATTAGAAACAAAGAGAAGCCTGTTTAAACCATTTTCCTTATATGGCAGTGAATGCTGGACATTTCTTCTCAGTAGAAGACTAAAGCCAACAGAGACGTGGTCCTACAAAAGGATCTTGAGAATGACATGGAAGGAGCATATGAGCAACGAGGATGTTTTAAGGACAATAGAAACAAAATGTATACTTATAATTAAAATCAGGAAAAGACAGTCAACATTTCTACGGCATATAATGATGGAAAAAGTCATCAATTTTGGCTTTATTACAAGAGAGAAAACGTGACGTAATGAGCTGAAGACATATTTGATTTACAGGGCATCCTCATTTAAGATTAAATATTAATAATTTTCTGAACCCTATGTTGAAGCATGGATACATACATAGGTTGCCTATGATGTGTTACGGTTTTTTGGGTATATACCATATATAACTAGTGATCGAGTCAGAATGACTTATTTCCCTTTATAGTCGACCAATGGAAGGTTGACCAATCTGAAGCCGCCCTACACTGTATTCGTCGTGTATAAAGGCGGCCATCTTGTTTTCCTCTACCGGAAGGAACAAAGGCGAGCAGGAGAAGGATGAACTACACTCTGTTGTGATATCCACTGCGAACCTCCACTACGCTTTCCTACTGTCTCCGAAATATTCACTGTCAACCTCTGGATTCTATACTCGAGGACGACCGTCATGAAAATGTCTAACATGATGAAAGTATGATTTCCATTCTATCTTTCTCCTTCGAGAACCCCCTCTTTATTTTCATCTCCTTTTCTTCTGTTAGCAGAAAACATTTTAGAATCACAACTAATGAAAATTACAAAATGGACTTTTTGCAATTTCACCGAAAGTCACTTGTGATGGTTAAGCCATTTCAACCGCATACAGGAACTAAGAATATGATGTTAGGAGAAATCGCCACCGGCTGCAAACGTACAGTAGGACCTACTACCTAATGGAATCTTCGAAAGAAAGACATTTTACAAAAGCTAAAGTACATACCGTTAGTTTTAATTAAAATTTTTCTTAGATTCTTTAAGAATGAATTCAATAATGGTTGGTGATATCATATAATCGAAGATATAATTAGGAAGATAAATAAATCCAGCACCATTTGATGCTGTTAGATATGAAATAAATTGTTTAGAAAAAAAAAAAAAGAATGTATGTCGGATAGGCATCACGACATCTAAAAGTCTGTATCTACCAACAAAAAATTAATCAAACATTCAAAATCTCTCGTAACAGACAGGAAAAAAAAACTGACCATAACTTTGATTTTACTCATTCCACCCTACTAAAAAGCACGCAATTCTTTACGTAGAAAATACTGCGAAAGTGTACTAATAACAATATTGCCAACTATAAACACACATCAAAACCTTTACATTACACCACAAACCTTTATTGAATAAATTCTTAAAGAATCTAACGGATGCTTAAAACAAAAATTATATGCGTAAAAAGTCATTCTCTGCTTTAATAAAAGTGAAACACGTTTTCTATTTGTTCTTTATCATATTTCCGCTCCATATTTGATCTGTAGTTGATCCCATTGCCAATATATATATATATATATATATATATATATATATATATATATATATATATATATATATATATATATATATATATATATAATAATAGTGGTAAATATACACATACATAAGTATATATGCATTTAAATTTTGTATATGTTTATATTTGATTTACACAGCGGCCCTTTCAGTAAATTTCCTTCAGTTTTAGTTTCCCCCCCCATCTCTCTCCCCACCCCTTCTTCTTTCTTTTCCTCTCCCTCCCTCCTATTCTGATCTTTAACATTAGATCGTCTATGGTTTGTGTATGTCACCACGAAATGTATCTTTAAAGGCATCCAACAATATTCATATTTCCCCCTTACACTCCTCTCGTAAACTTCTCTCTGTTAAGGTTTAATCTCCCACCTTCTCTCGTCCGTTGCCCCTCTCTTTAGCTCTAACATTCGGCCCACACTCTCATACTTACACTCTCTCTAAATTCTATTTTTATTTCCAGAGTTGTTTTTCTGTTTTCTTTCTGAATTTGTAGGTTTGATGAATTGGATCGTATTTACGATTCCAATGGAATAAATTATGACCATGGAATATTAGTGTTTAAGCCTTTTTATTATATATATATATATATATATATATATATATATATATATATATATATATATATATATATATATATATATATATATATATATATATATATATATATATATATCGCATCGTGCATGAAACACATAGTTGTGCTACTGGTGAGACACAAAATGTATATTCATTTCTGGTGATTAAATGGGTAGCAGAACAGAGTTTAGGCGCAAGAACAAGAAGTTAAAATTTATTAAGAGCCACACAAATTCTCATTGCCCAATACCATCACAGGATAAAAACGAAAAGCAATAAAGATCACAATAATTTAAATAAACGAGACAGTCAGTTATGTGCCATGCGTAATACACGCTTAGGTAATCATGTATCTTTCGATACAGGACAGACGAGGCGGATTTTTTCCTGCAGTCGTGTAAAAAGTGGCCAGGTAATTGGGTCATCCCTTCCAACCCACCAGTCTGGAAATGTTTGATTTAGGAACCCACGAATATGTGTTCTACAATGTGGTGGAACAACATCTTGCTGGAAAAAGATGGTTTGTTAAAAGTCATCTAGTTGAGGAGCCACATCAATTTCATTTAAAAAAAAAAAAGATTTGATGGACACCCAATATTTGTTTTTTTAATTAAAGGTTTAATTTGTACAAATTATGTAAAGATTGGCCAAACACCATATAAATGATAATGTATTTCCTACAAATCTCTGACAAGCTGCGCATCTATCTGTAACCGTATTGGGAAAGATTGTTTAAAGTTATTTGAGAAATCAAAGCATTTTCCAAACCAGTTAGAAGAAATATTGTAGCGAAAACTTTGTAGTATTATTCATCCTTGAAATCCAGTAATATTACGGCAGAAGAAGGACAATTATATTTTCGTAGAAGTGGGATCATCTCGGGATTAATGCCGGACTTTTCTCGTATATCAATTTATTACCTGAATTCCATAGAGAAATCAGACTTCCTATTCCCTTAAGGTGTGGCTATGTGCATCTGTATTTGAATTAGCTCCTTGCGCAATTACTGTTACTCGGCTTAATCAAACATTCTATTTGTAGAGAACACTCAAGGTAGTATCCATCGTTCTGGCTCTTAATATAAAATCGTGTCTTTGAGCACAATTCGCAGACATGCAAGTGGCAAAGAAAATAGGCATGTATAATTTCTCCAATACTATAGTAGAATAAAACAACTTTTCTAGAAAAAACATTTGCCGTTCCATATGCTGAAATCGACTTCTGGAAATAACTAGAAAATTGCACTGTTCATACAACAAACTAGAAAACATCATTCATCGAGCAGCAACAAGAGCTTCCTCGTGAAATAGAAATAAAAGCCGCATGTTTATGAGCAAGCAAAATCGGTACGTGTAAACCCTCGTTTACTTATACGATCAAAAGGACACTAATCTATTGCAGGAGAAATCGAGGTTTCATAGTGATATATATATATATATATATATATATATATATATATATATATATATATATATATATTATATAAAAACTAGGTAATCCGTATGGGTAGACCCACGGAGGATAAAATCCAGAGCCTCAATGTAAATCCAAAGCAAATAATTTAAATAAAATATATATATATATATATATATATATATATATATATATATATATATATATATATATATATTTTGAATAAAGACAGACCACGTTAAGATTCCATGTAATAAGCTATTTCACCATGGTGAAATAGCTTATTACATGGAATCTTGACGTGGTCTGTCTTTATTCAAACATATCTGCTCTGAATTTACATTGAGCTCTCTGGATATCATCCTCTCAGGTCTACCCATACGGATTACCTAAGTTTGCATAAACTATAATATATATATATATATATATATATATATATATATATATATATATATAAACTTAATTTAAATATATATATATATATATATATATATATATATATATATATATATATATATGAGGATATGTTAAAATCAGCAAAATTGAAATAGTAATCTGGCATTGTAATTTTGTATGCCGATTTCCTGTAGGTGTATTTTCTAAGAGAATGTGCAAAAATGTTCGAATTATTCGAAACAATTAATCGAGGTGTTTAGATTTTACATTTTCATTGTGATATATTTTAGAAATATTTCAGAAATAAGCAAACAAAAATAACGTCAAATACCAAAAACATTAAAAAAAGAAGAAAATACTAGAAGTAATGAGAAGACATGCAGATGGGCCAACAGAAGACACACAAAAGGACGAAGAGTAATGTCGCCAGGGAATTTTCCAAAGCTCTGCTGCGGCATGTGCTAGGTGTTTAAACAAATGAATTGAATGTTGCATGAAGAAAAAGAATGTGTGAAAACTGTAATGGAATAACTGAACGTCGATTCTAGTCATGGGAACCAATTCCGTCATGTATCTACAGAAAGAAAGCGTTTATGCGTTGAAGATATTTACACATGCTGAGGGACATGATCATGTGAACACGCACACATGAGCAAGTGAAAAGAAAGACAGACCAAATAAAAAAAATGTCGGAAAGTGACTGACTGGTACCGATGTCAGTGGTTAAAAGATAAACAGGGATGGTAATAAAGAAAAGGAGAAAAATAATACAAATTAAAATAAAATGTGAATTTGATTCATTATTTTGCAAATTTTATTGAATTTCATTAATCACAATTTACTCAGTTAATTTAATAAGAAATGTCTTCCCAAGAAAATTTAAATGAAATAAGTTCAATAAAATTGCAATCTTTAAAGAATTAAACAAGCAAATAATAATAATAATAATAATAATAATAATAATAATAATAAAAACAACGACAATAATAATAACAATAACAACAACAATACTAACAATAATAATAATAAAAATTAAAATTAAAAATCTGAAGCGAAATTAATTCTAATATGGCGGAAAATAATAAGAGTTTTATATCAGTAGTAAATGTAATGGGGAAATTGTGAAAATAAAGTATAACGTATATAATTACTAGTTCGACCTTAAACTGACACTTGGACTCATGTGCAACTCGTACAGACGATGTACCACTAAAAGATGCAGGAAAATGTTCCCTGTGCCACTCCAGTATGTACCTGACTCCCATGCTATCTTCTATATTTACAAAAGCAAGATTAGACCTAAAATGAATGACTATTATCATATTTGAGCAGAAACTGCCCAGTCTTCACTTTTCACACTAGGTTGAGTCCAAAAGCGTCTCCGAGTTCTTGTGGGTGGAAAATTATTTTCCACCATCCAACCTCTCTCTCAAATGTGGCAAGCTTTTCACTACTCTGTCGCACTTCCATGGAAAATACTCGAACGCACTACATCACCTGGTTCCGAAAAATTGCATGGTAATGTGAATTGTTAATAATAATAATAATAATAATAATAATATTAAAATTGTTCTCACGAGTACAGCCCACACATTACGAATGGCTATCTATGTAAAATATGTGCTTTTTTTAAAATTGTTCAGTGGAAAATATCATGACGCAATTTCTAATCTTAGGTCTCTGGATGAGACCCGGAAAGAAATTTTTACACACTAGAAATCAAAGGAAATAATAATAATAATAATAATAATAATAATAATAATAATAATAATATGATCTTGTTTTGTCAATTGATAATATTGCGAGCAAAATAATCCAACTCTTATTTTATAAAATGTCTAAAAACGCAGTGTCGTGATTACAGGACTATAACCTGCCTACCTATTAGATGATATGTCTTCACATGAAACATGAAACTTTGGGGGAGGAATACCCTACTTGTTAGGAAGCAATTCTCACTCAAGACATAAAGGATTAGTAAATGATATCATAACTAGTGAGCTATTAGTTCTAGATTAAATATAAAAGAATTTTAAAGAGGTCAAGATGCATATAACATGTCATTTTCCATCCGTATATTACGAAAGAAACATGTGTATCTAAATGCGAATCTAAATGTATAAATACGTTTCAAAATATGTAATGTTACTAACTAGTGCAATGGCGGCAAATCTAACAGCGTACGTGTATTTTGAAGAAAAAGGCGTCCTTACTGTCATATCACGCAGTAAATTGCTGATTCAATTTTTCTCATTCCTTCTAGCTAATCGAAACAATTTGATTCACGATTGAGAAATTGATGAATTCTATTAAATGGAAATTTAAGTAATTATATTTAGACGCTAATTCTATTAAGCTTCAAACAAGTTTTAAAACTAAATTCAACGAATATGATCAATGTTTTTATTTTGGTAAGATTACAATTATGAAAGTGACAGATTCGTGCAGTTTTAGTTCATCTCATTGCAAATGCAAATTAAGGCAGAGTTTTAATTTTTTCAGTAAACAGAAAGAAGCCGTTAATTACAAATCTTATCTATCGCAGAGAAAACCAAAATTTTGAGTCATTTGAAACAGAAGGATTTAGGGTTATATTTTTGGCATGAGACACTAGACAGTCCACTGTTGTTTCAAAGAATGTCTTCTTTTTGTTTTAGGTTTCGCTGGTCTTTCATGTCGCGACTGATAATGTCTCTCCACAACGTCTTACCTTTTGTAGCTCTGAGCAATGCGCTTAATATCCGTTCCAGTCTCTTTTTACTCTCCATTTAAAATTTTTTTTTTTTAGATAAGTTACAAGATTTTTCATCTACGTATCTTCAGTATCTGTCTATATTTCTGAGATGAGGTTTTATGTACATTATTTACATCATTCGGACTATTGTCATCATCTTTGTTGCCATATTTATCACAACGTTTCGGCCGTTGTACGCTCTGGTATTCTTCAGGTGGTTGTAATATCGAACTGAACCCTTTATTTCGCTCGCAGGGGTAGACTGTTCTATTTCCACGTGCCATGTCTAATGGATGTCAGTTATCAGTTATCTCCTGTTAATTCCCCTCTCTACGTTCTCCACTGCCTTAACCAGGTATTGAACTCAAAACTCTTTGTGACCTGTCATTGGATCAAGCCGACGACTTTATCCACTCTACCATGTGCCCTTAAAGATAGTGGATGAAGGCGTTGAAACAGCGGTTTCCTTACTATCTCCGAAGTTAAGCAAAGTCGAGCCTGGTCATTCCCTAGATACATGACCGCTTCTGAACACCAGGTGTTGTAAATTTAGATGTGCGAGTAATGTAATGGAAAATGGCTCGGAATTTTCCACGCTAAAACTTAAATAGCTGCGAACACTTCACTTTAAAACACACTAAGACAGCAAGTCCCGTTCGAATATATTAATGGATATTTTGTTGTGTATAGAATTTACTTCTAGGAAAAGAAACTCTTGTTTTTAACTTTGCTTTTGTCGATTTTGTTTAATAATTCTTACCTTGCATTGCAAATCAATATGTCAATTGTTTTGTTCATGTATTGTTTTTCTAACATTATTTCACGTACTATAAAATATTCCCGTAACAAAGCTTACACATTTAATTACTGAAGTATTCAAATCACTGACCTGGTGCCCCGCCACCCCCCAAAAAACAAAAAAAAATTATACTAAAAAAACTGTTATTTTTTCTTAAAAAAATAGTGTATTAAAACTTCACAGAAGTTTTAATTTAAACGTATTTTCTTGAACATAAATACAATTGTCTTACGTTCGGTAAGTATTATTTACAGATATATTTCCCTTTCTTTATTTCAATTTTGAAAGCTTTTCACAGAGGATTTTCTCTTAGTAATTTTCGGAGAAAAAGAAAAATCTTTCTCTGGATTTGACTTTGTATTAACAATATTTTATAATGAAATATTTTGTAAGCTTTTACGGTGAGTTTATAACATTTAATATATATATATATATATATATATATATATATATATATATATATATTCTCTTTCACAAAATTTCTCAGAAAGTCTTGAAATAACGGGGATAACGCTGATACTGAGCAAACAAGTGACCCACATCTAAACAATAAAACCTAAGCCAATTCCTTGGTATAGTGAATTTTATTGGATATTTACCCAAGCTTGGCGGAAATAGTTTCTCATTTGACAGATGTTCTTCAAGGATAAACGAAAAAGAACTGTGATACAAATCTTTCTGAAGAAAAATTTTCAGTATTTAATTTGGCAAAGGACAAAGTAGCCAATTTTAGTAACCTCACTTTTCAAATCATGAATCAGAGTTATCTTTGGTAGTAGATGCCTCGAGGTTTGTCATTGGAGCAGACTTGCAAGAACAAAAAGATGATTACGATCTAAAATTACTTCTAGAGGACAATAATTCTTCATTACAAACGAAGGAAAGTGAAACATTCGATTTGGTGAGACAATTTTACAGGCAATTTGTGGCTTTTTATTCCGAAAACACTCGTAGAAAACGCTTTAGCAAACTGGACTCAATATCACAACCAGGTAAAAAGCGAACTGCAGGTTAATAAATAAAAAATATACCTGGCCCGGAAACAACAAGGAGTTAAGGGATTGGACACACCACCGTGCTCCGTGTCAAAAAGTCATCATAGTATGACACACTAAATCAGTTCCTACATTTCTCCTGTTCCTGAAACTCGATTTGACCATGTCCATATCGACATCACCGGACCATTACCCCTCTGTCAAAATCTGAAACAGCACTGAAATATATTTGTTGGCATCATAATATTCCATTAATACCTTTAGGGCTAAGAACAGTTCTAAAATCTGACGCTGCAGTCGAACTTGTATATGGCACACGTTTCCTTCTTCCAGGGGAGTTAGTAATCAAGCGAAAAGGACCACGCTTGAATCCCGCTTCATTTGTAGATATTTTGAGATTGATGATGTCTCAAGGAAAATCCTCATCTCCTAGTCAATAAACCCCACGTAACATATGTACCAGAATCAATCAAAAACTGCAACTTTGTGCTAGAAAACGACAATGCAATCAAACATCCCTTACAACGAGCTGACAAAGGTCTTTACATGGTAGTAAAATAAACAGAGACATTTCCCAATTGTTATTAATAATAGACAAGAACATATTTCCATTAACCAACTAAAATCTGCACATTTAGAAAGTATTAGTGATGATTCACTGTAAACCACCAAGCAGACACAACCTAGAACTTCAAAGAGGGGCTTTTAATATAACATGGACGAAAGGACTATTATCATACCTAATATAATACAAATTCACTTACTTGAGATTGTTGTTAAAATATCTCGCTTTAAAGTGGATACTCTAATTCTTTTTAATATCAGTATCAGCCCTTAAGCAACCCTAAGTAAGCCTCTGGCATATAAAAAAAAACACGTAGACCCTAAAGTAACTCTCTCTTCTGGGTTTTCCTCTTTCAAACTGTGTAATATGAACTTTCTACGATGAAACTAAAACGATTGTGAAGTCTTCAGACTAAAAGATACCAAGACTGTAAGTCCCACTTGAATATATTCATGAAAAATTCGTTGTTTATGCAATTTACTATTAAGAAAATAAATTTTATTTTGAAAGCTTCCCTTTTGTTGATTTTGCTTAATAAATGCTATCTTGCATTGCAAATCAATTGGTCAGTTATTTTGTGCATGTACTTCTTGTAATCACCATTATTTCATGTACTATAAAATGTTCTACTAAGAAATGGTACACATTCAATTCGTGAAGTAGTCAATTTACTAAACAATCATTTAATTTTCCAGTGCAATTTCAGATAACCGA
Source organism: Acanthosepion pharaonis (assembly GCA_903632075.3). Taxonomy (NCBI): domain Eukaryota; kingdom Metazoa; phylum Mollusca; class Cephalopoda; order Sepiida; family Sepiidae; genus Acanthosepion; species Acanthosepion pharaonis. Next base: position 947,406 of record CAHIKZ030003604.1, on the reverse strand, counting down.
ATCATATTTTCCGATGTCTGTTAAAACACTTCCCATATAGTTAACTTTCCAGAATGGCTTGATTTAGAGGTCATTACTAAAAGTCATATCTTAGACTGTCCCAGTAGACGACAAGCATATAATTTTTGAGGAGCCTAAGCGCAACGAAATAGGTATTCTTTTAGTTCCGCCACGAAAAATTGTTTGCTGATATATTCTAACGCGTTCCCATTTCTAACATAGTTATCTTCATCAGCCCTATGACCAGGTGTGGTATTAGGGTCAATATGCAGCAGTGTATCTGAGTTCTCTCCAAATATCTGGTATTGTTGACGGTAAGGTATTCATTCACGCGTAGATTCTCTTGAGCATGTAGTAGTTGTAGATCCATATCCTTTAACGATATCCCCAAAATTTAAAGCTCACCTTGGTCACGTACTCGTGGGCATTGATTCCATCAGGAAAACTATTGATTGTAAGCTTCAATTTAGCAAGCCCTTCGTCTCGCGGGGTCGTGTCATCACCGCACTGGCTGTGAATACCTCAATGTAGTCAACTCTAGTCCACTGTACTTTATAGACGCTGATCCTACACTATGGTTCATACACTCTTTAACAAATTTTATCATTTTTTTAGGTTTTACGGTGTATCAATAGGATTTTAGATTTTTAAAGAATTGAAAGTTTCAAAAATAGCCAATCGTATAATTCGATGATCCAAAATCGGTCGAAAACCTTTACTTTGTTTAGCATCATAATCGACAAATGATTGTCATCCGCCTCTTGTTCTTATTTCAAGAAACAAACCACCTTCCTTAAGAAGAATAAAACCATTTGGGGCAGATAGGGATTTCTACTTCCATTTTCTTAAAATTGCAGAATATTACGAATTTAGCTCAGCAGTTTCGAATCTGTTTTCAAATGATTCTTCTTGAGATGCAAGAATCTCAATATGTGTTTCTAGCCTTATAACATTTTAAAGAAAATGTATAACTGAATAACCTTCATAATGCTAACATACACACGAAAACATTATCTATCTATCTATCTATCTATCTATCTATCTATCTATCTATCTATCTATCTATCTCTATTTCTCTCTCTATATATATATACATATATATATATATAGCGAGACTCTTCACGAAAGCGAATTGAGTCACTGTCAGTCACTGGGCATGTTTCTAAAAATAAATATGCTAAAAATCCACCTTCATCCCAACCGTCATCCCGACGGCTTAGTGGTTAGAAGCTCCGACTGACACCAATTCAGAGGCAACCGGATGTCTAGCCACACTGATGAGCTGTAAACAGCAAAACAGTCTGTCTGTGGATGACGTTATATATATATATATATATATATATATATATATATATATATATATATATATATATATATTCTTTAAACATTATTATTAGATGTAAATTCGTATTTGACTAGGAGCTCGATTTATACATTATATACAATAATAATATACTGTTTACGATAATGTTTAATAAATATATTAAAATTATATTTATACATATATATATATATATATATATATATATATATATATATATATATATATATACTCGCTCTCTCTCTCTAACAGACACACACACATATATATATACACTTTAAACAGCAGATTATATAATAATATATTGTTCAATATATAAACTAGGTACCTAGTCAATTACTACTATCCACTAATAATAAGGTTTAAATTGGTACAATTCTATCGTCTTATTAATAAATCCATTAATATATATATATATATATATATATATATATATATATATATATATATATATATGATAGGTCATAGAACAAATATATATAGTGCGAAGTATAAATTGTTGTCTAAATTACGCAAAATGAAAATAACACTGGCCTCTCATTTTAACATGTGTATTTACCAAAATTAAATATAATTATCTTCGAAAATTAAATTTAATTGTAAATATATTCAATAAATTCACCACTGGCTTTAACCACGTCTTTCTGATGACTTGGAATTTCCTGTCACTCTTCTGAACGCTCTCCTTGTTTAAGTTGGTGAATACTCCAGCAGTACTTGACTTCAGTTCATCTTTGGTGTTATAAAGAGTTTTGTTTGTCTCTCGCCCAACTGAACCTCATCCGTAATAATCAAGAAATTTGCAGTCTGGGTATTCAGGGGGAGTCATTTGGGTTCTGTTAATGCAAAAATTGTCTGAAAGTCATGACTGTGTTCGTCTGCTTCTGTGGCATTGTGCAGAGTCCTGTTGCTAGACATAGGTTCTCCCAGCATTCGTCCTCTTAACCGAGGGCAGCACTACGTCCTTAAGCCACTTGATGTAGGACTCCGTGTTGAATCTTAGCCCCTGTGGGAAGATGATTGGGGTTAAAACGTTGCCAATCACCATTAGACTCATCCAACTCTTTCCGAATTTCACGCCGAAAGACTATGAAATTTTTGCATTTCAGGTTCCGGCGCAAATGTCAAGCAGGGGTAGCATGCCGTTTACAAATTTCTGGCGGTGAGCATTTCGTCATGGTGCTCTTTTTCCCACTGACATTAGCCAACTGAATTTACTATACTGTGCAGTCGACAAAATCAAAAACAAACAACACGCATGAACGAAATTAAACTATTTACCCATGTCACCTTGTATATATATATATATATATATATATATATATATATATATATATATATAGTTACATTTGCATAATATATATATATATATATATATATATATATATATAGTATGCAAATGTAAACTTCACAAGAAACTGAAATATTTGTGTATGTGTGTGTTCGACGAAAAGGTCTCATCTCTAGAAATCGACAGTGCAGATATAGCGAACAACATATCGAGATTCTCAACTTTGTCGTGCAATCTTCAGAAAGAATCACGCTCTCTAAATCACTTTCACTGCCTCGCTCTCTCTCTCTCTGTATATATATATATGTGTGTGTGTGTGTGTGCGTGTGTGTGTGTTTAATGCATTTCTACATCATTGTCTTTTATCTATAGGAATTCAGACCAATATATCGGTAGGCTGTCTGAATTATGACTTGAATTTTGATTTAAATTTCCACTCTATGCACAAATATAAAAAGCTACGCATGTGTGCTCTATGGAAGATTTATATATGTCTATTCGTTTTTGCTCCTTCTTCTTCTATGCTAGTTTTGGCATTAAACAATTACAAGAACTCGAACCTAGAAGATATTCCGAGCAGTTTTACCTGTATTAGCAAACAAATATATATATATATATATATATATATATATATATATATATATATATATATATATATATGTGTGTGTGTGTGTGTGTGTGTGTGTGTGTGTATGTGTGTGTTTGTTTGTGTGTGTGTGTTTGGGAACAGAACTCAGTGCATGTCTAAACTAAAATTGCCAAAAATACAAAAGCACATATTGACAAAGTTCTACTACAACTCTCTAGATTCACAAAATGATCAATTAAACACAGCGCACTGTCATTCATCTGAGTTAGCTAATCTATTTAAAACTTGAATTAGTCTGTGTAATTTACTAGCAAGAATATGAAAAGTATTGATTTCGAATGGGAACTGAGAAATTCTTGGCTATGTGTCAATTTTAATACTCTCGTGCCCTACTCCGAGAAGCAACTACAGGAATCCCTTGATTAATGCGTATTCGATTAATGCGTTTTCGGGTAGTGCTTGCATAATACTCGATTAGTGCGGTAAAACATTCTTCAGGTTAATCATTGTAACTGAAGATTGTTTTTTTTATAGGTAACGATTAATTAAAATTTTCCTAAAATTTTAAAATGGAAAATGAGTAACTATTTTGTTTGCCACCTATAAAGTTGTATAAGTAAATAAAGTAGTGTTAAAATTTTTGTAATATAAGCAGATAATAAAAATACATATTTGAATATTTGTCTGTATTAAAATAATTTGAATATTTTGATTTTTTTTCATATTTATTTCTGTTCCAGAATATAACCACTCCTTTTCCCTTCTCGATCATGAACTGTCACACGTCCGCAGAAATTTCTTTTACGAATTCTACTACCATCAATATCGTTTCGATTTCTCATTTTACACATTAGCTGACCTAACTTCTGGTTGCCGATTGAATTTTGTCAGCCAATAAATGATTACTGGTGAATGAGCTCTGGTTTGTCATTATTAACAGTTTGGTAGGCTAGGCCAATCGCATGCACATTATAGTTAAGAAAAACAGTTGTTGATACTAATACTAGAAGCGACATGAAATGAAAAATAATTTATTTTAGACTAGCCTAATACACCAATGTATGGAGTCGAATAACCGCAAATATACTTGGGGTTTTGTTCTGAACTAGGTTAAACAATACGTGGGTACATGCTTAGAGGGATAGACTTGGGATGCTACAACAGTCCAGTAAATAAATATTCACCGTAACACACACACACACACACACACACACAAACACACACAAACAAACAAACAAAATTTTCACTTCTATATCTTATTCATGATCCCAACTTTAGCTGATCTAACTTTTCAATTGAATTTTGTCAGCCAATAAATGATTACTAGTGAATGAGCTCTGGTCAGTCATTATTGACAGTTTGGTAGGCTAGGCCAACCACATACACATTATAGTTAAGAAAAACAGTTGTTGATATTAATACTAAAAGCGATCTGGACTGAAAAATGTTTGAAGTTTAGACTAGGCTAATACACCAATGTATGGAGTCGAATAACCGCAATTATACTTGAGGTTTGTTCTGAACATGGTTAAACAATACCTGGGTGTATACTTAGAGGGATAGAGTTGGTTGCTACAACAGTTCAGTAAATAAATATTCACCGTAACACACAATTTTCACTTTTATGTCTTATTTATGATACCAACTTATGTCTCGGCGTTTTTGAAAGATTTTCAATGAGATCATATCTGTTTCTCTCTTTAGCACCTCGCTCGGTATCGTGATAAGCCTGAAGGGTTTTATACTCTTTGAGAGTCTCTAATTGATCTTATTTAAATCGTAGCAGTTATTGTAGGTACAAGAAAAATAGCCTCATAAAGCGGAGGTTCGTGGAAATAGAATCATAGTAATTTGGCTTTCAATCCTTGGCCTGTACGATAAAGATTTAGACTTAATGGAAAAAAAGCAAGGAATACCGTTTAGTAAGAACGATATGTCACTCGACATGAACAGTGGAACAAGAATAATTTACCCTCGTAGATTTAACGAAGTGCAGTAATGAGAAAACGTACCGTTTCTCTTTTCATACATCCTCTGACTAATTATATTCATGATCTTTTGCTTCCGATAATTCCAGTTAATATTAAAAATGGGTTATATTTTTTCTGTTCATATCCACTTTTAATGTCATTCCTCACTAGTCCCACCATTGTTATGTAGTATATTTTTCACTCCAGATGATAACAAAATAGACTTTGCGTTCAGTTTTCAGTGAGGCCGTGAGAGAAGACAGGTGCATTAGCGGGATATCCTCCTAACCTTCCGATGCAGATTCGCGCTATCACTTGATATTAGTGACAGTTGTTGCCATGAAAATACGCGGTTGACTTAGGATGTGCAAAAGTGAGTAGAACAGATGAAACAAAGATATATATTAGCATCGACTTGAGAAAGGAAAAGTTACATCTTTGTAAGAATAATCCACGTATGGAGAAATCTCCCAAAGACTAATTTATTAAATCGTAAATTTGATTATTGTGGATTTACTTTCCAGTACTTATTCGTCTGTAACACGCTAACATTACACTGAAACATTTCTGCGGGGCAGTTATAAAAGCTTCTTTTTCGCTTTTCAGATGTCCTTTGCATAATTATCTCTATGATTTTCATTCTGAGAGTTGCTTTTTTCATATAAATTGAATTATTTTTATCTTTCCATATTTCTGTGGTATTTCTCTACTGATACACTGTTATTTTATAATCTTCGAAACTGTTTTGGGCAAATTTTTAATATTTGTGAATAATTTATAAGTTTGCCATTTGTATAGTTCTTGCTTCCTTGACTTTTAAATATCTTTTCTCCGCGTTATCTTGGGGATGCAGTTATTTCTGCATTGTCGGTAAATTCATTGGACTAGGAATGGTCCTGTGTACTTCACTACTGATATCACACATAAGTTTCCACTTTTACTTACATTTTTACTATTTAAGCAGATGTTTAATATTTTTTTAAATTTTTTTTCTAATAATCCGTTTATTCAAATGCGCTTTTCGAGCCCTCCAATGTATTTGCGGCTATACGTGATGGTTGGAGATTTCATTGTTTTCATTTTAGTCTTTATCTCACTGTCATTAAAAGAAAAGCTTACGACTATATCACACTGAAACACCGGTTCCCGTACCATCACAGAAGTTAAGCAAGATCAAACCTGGTTTGTACTAGATGGGTGACCGATTGGGAATACCAGGTGCTGTAAGTTTGGATTTGTGGTCGGTGTAATAGATAATGGTAAAGTTTCGATTCCAGTTGGGTTAGTTACATTTAATTATGTGCAGATGTACTTGGGAAATATAGGTATGTCACTCCACTTAGTGCGTCACTAAATCATTGTTATCTAAAAAAAAAGAAGATTCTTACAATCTAAAACTATTTTTTCTAGCTCTCATTAACCTGCATAGAGTTGATAAGCCCCAGAATACGAATCAATCAATTAAAAATAAATAAATAATTAAATAAATGTTTGTTATCTATAGAATTTACATTTTTCTAAATAATTCCAGTTTTTAATTTTTTCGCTTTTCTACGTTGGGGTTGGGGGCGGAGAGGAGAGGGGGAGAGAAGTGCACTTGCTTTCCAGTTATGTTTAAACCATTCATGACGCTCAAATTCACCATTCACCCTTTTAAGTAAGTTCAGCTATTCATCTTTATTCATTTTTATAATCTATTTCATGATAACCCAGTAACATCCACTGTACAACTCGATATTATTAATAAAATACAAATCAGGTATTAACTACAGGTTCCTTAAATAAAATTATAAATCTGGCATGAAATTTTCCTAATTAGCTGTATAAATTCAGTTTTTAAAATCCGCCATTAGTTATAGGTCCATAAAAACCTAGTAATAATTATATGCTTCTAATTATAACGCATTAATACCCACTGTTCCCAAAATGTGATCATTGATCTTAATAGTAATGGTGATATTTGTCGTTTCCGTATAAGGAAACATTTGGCATGGATTAGGCTTGCAGCTAGTAATACTCTCAGTTGAAATTTATAAAATTTTTCTCTCAATTTTGTTTTCACAAAAATAGGTTTCAGAGTATGAGAGCTGTATTATTGGTGAGGCTTTCCTTCATAGATTTTACTACAGGTAATGTGGAATTCAAGTCACATGTGATATTCATTTTAGTTGTTGCTGCTGCTGAAATTCCTGAAATGAAGTAGTTTCTGTTATTTTTTACAGTTCTTTGTAATTCTCTAGCAGCAGCTCACAATTTTCTAAGAAGGACGGTCTTCGCCAATATACACAGGATTTACTCGCTCTATTTTAAGCATTAATACGTTAAATCGGCTGTATACAGGTGACTGTTTAGTTAAAACTGATCGGCCTTGGCACCATGCATGACATTCATACGAATGTCTCGATCAGATCAGGCTTATATAGCCTAATCATTTTTCATGTTATGGTTTTTGTTTTGTAACAATTTGCGCTGTTAGGCGAAACTACTTCCAGTGATGTCTATATTATGTCTTATCTCTTTATCATCTATACTAAATTTATGTTAACTGATCCATCCATTAAGGTATTTTAAGTGTTTGATATTTATTTAATCCATATCCGGAATTTTTATGATGGACTCAGTATATGCGCAATCAATCCTTTCATTCCAATTCAGGATCATAGTTTCTGCTTTGGAAAGGTTTAACTTGAGTCCTATTTCTTGGAACCTTTCGCAGAGGATTTTGGTATTTCTGTGAGGTTCACCTGGCTGGTATACCATATCGATAACGGTTCGGATTGAAGAATCAGAGAGCCGAGTTTGAATTCCTGTCAAATCACTTACATTCACGTAAGAGATAATATTACCCTTGGAAAACTTATGAATCCTCTTCTTCCACACCATCTAGGAGTAAATAGCAGGACAGACCGGATTCTATAGCCTTGGATGGTAACTGATCTAACACAGAAAGAAATGGCAAACTACTCGGGTTAAAAAAAATAAATTAAAAACCTGCCTCGTCAGTCATGTATCGAAAGATACATAATCGCCTAAGCGTGTATCACGCATAGCACATAACTGACATGATATTTTCTGGAGTTGTTTCATGACATATGCGTAATACCTAAAGTAAACGAGCCTCCAGTACGCGACAAATGGCAGGTATTATTTGATTTATCTATTTTATTTGAAATTCTCTTGGATTTTGCGACCTCAGAGGTGAGACCATTTGTTTATATAGTCGAATTAAATTAATTTCTAAAATATCTACTGAACCCTTTTCTACACTTAAGAGAATCAATTTGTGTCCTTGCTTTGAGATACTTCTACTAACAATTGATATGTGTTAAGACATTTTCACTTTGTCCCGCATCAGTGATTTTGCTATTTACTACTGTTTAAACTGTTCCGCCATGATTCGTCGAATATATTTATTGCATATCATAATTACTAATACACCCGATTCTATTTTCACTTACCTCAACACAGTGATATTAAATCCGCTCTTGTTTTCGCCGCTTTAAGTCATTGTTCATGCTTTTCTTAATGTTTGCTACTGCTATTTTCAATTGGACATTAGTTGATCTTCGTTTTCCTTCATTGACTCGTCATTTTATTGTCGTTTCCTTGAGCCATTATTCTTTATTTACATAGATATGTGTATCAACTTCATACATTTATAGCCAACGGCCTTATTAAATTGTTTATTCTTATTCTTATCATCAAGTAAAGAAAGCAGAGAACAATTTATAAATAGACTTTTACTATTCTTCTTCTTATTATTATTAATGTTGTCAATGATGCTGGCTCTATTTTATCGCAGAAACACTCAGGAATACTTAGAGATATTCATTCTTACAAACCTATGAACTCAAATGCTCACAAAAGCAACGCAGACACGACGGTGCGTGTTTCGGTGTAATCACATTTCCCAACCGTGTTGCGTGAAATCAATATGCAATAGAAGTCCCTTCGGAAGAACATGTGCCTGCGGGCGATGACTCTCGGTGGAAGAACGCAATGTCTTGAGCAATTGAGTCACTGCCTGTGTTGTGTAGGTTTATCGTTTAAACCACGAGGGGATATTTTGGAATCTTTCATAGCAGGAAACTAGAATAGGAAGAGATAATAAATATATAAGAAAATCATTTCATCTTCAGATTATCACAACGCATTGATATATGACAGCAAAAATATATTGAGAACAATACCTTGTGAATAAGTCGGTGATTGTTATTTTACTGAATACAAGTACAATATATATATATATATATATATATATATATATATATATATATATATATATATATATATGTATGTATGTATATGAACATATATTTATCTCCCCCCTCTCTCTCTCTCTCTCTCTATATATATATATATATATATATATATATATATATATATATATATATGTGTGTGTGTGTGTGTGTGTCTGTGTGTTGGACGCTCACGTCGTATTCGACGTATTAAGTTACGCGGCTTAGTTCCTAGTAAACGACATCCCAGACACTAGCACATATGATTTGATTATAATGGCGAATGATGCGTGCAGAACTAACCACACTATTTGAAGGGCCGAATACAGGGACCTGGCGTACTACGTTGAAAAAGATCCCCAAAAGATCCCTCGCAGCTTTTGAATTCAGAGCTGTCCTTCTCCTAGACCAGTTGCCATCCAAGGCTATAGAACCTGCTCATAGCTGGAGGATAAATACCATTCCCAAGGATATTAGCACGGAAGTGAATATAATGGACTCGACTGGAATTCGAACACGGCTCTCTGATTCCTCAGTCCGTTCCATTAAAGACTAGTCTGTCTGTCTGTCTGTCTGTCTATCTATCTATCTATCTATCTATCTATCTATCTGTTTGTGCGTGTGTATGTGTGTAAATATATATATGACTTATATTATGACAAGTGACTTATCTGTTTAGTTGACTCATGTGTTTTAAATCAAAGCTCTCCTTAGGGCGATATGCATGATAAATCTATTAAACATATAATTAGATCTCATATTTATACTGATTTTGAACCAACGAAAGCTAATTCTCACTTTTAAATTTGAAACTTGAAAAGTTTTGTTAGAAAAGTTTCAAGGTTTAAATTTAGTACAAGTTAATCATACCCATATATATATATATATATATATATATATATATATATATATATATATATATATATATATATATAATATATATTTAATGAAAAAACAGACCACTTTAAGGTACCATTACAATAATTTATTTCACCAAAATCCTTTTTGAAGAACACCGGATCATCAGGTAACACTTCCAACAACGAAATGAAAGGAAAATGGGATTAGAAATTGATGGGTAGTGTAATTTTGTAATTTAACAGGGAGGGTGATAGTTGTAGTTAACGAGACAAGGTAGAGTATAGGGAGGTTAATTTCATATTTCTCTTAAGCATGTTTTATATTGGGGTAGGAGGAGTGACCTAATCGTGACCTATTTAGATGGTTAACTTAACGGAAATGATATATAGGAATGGAAGGGTAGTGGGGGAAAAAGTTAACCATATATATATCTAGGTAAAATTAGAACAAATGGAGTATAAAAGAGGGCTTAACACAGAGTAGAGTATTAGTATTGTAGCGATTTTAACATGTTTTTTTTTATATCCTAAAATAAATAATTATATATAGATATATATATATATATATATATATATATAGCCGGTTAGATCAGGCCTACAGGGATATAGGATGCCCATCACTAAGATACAAAGACAAGCTGAAAGACAAATTCTTGTCAGCTGCCGATATACCTCATAACACCCCTGTAAAATTAGCCTTGTAGCGGTTATAATGGAAATCAACGTGTTTTTGTGAACTCTCGCAGTTTTCAATCTCCTAGTCGGAATCGTCTTCAAGAAGCCAGAGCAAGATCTAAATGGTCAGCCATGCTAACGGTTATCTCATCCCACAATCCTCACTCTTGCTCCATATGCGGCCTCCTTTGCAAACCACTAGACAAATGAATCGAAAGTTTGCACAACGTTTACTGGATTCGGCGTGCTGAATATAATATCAAGTGACAAATTTTATATTTGTATTAATCCTATTAATGCTCCGTCCCTGATATCGAACACGTTACAATGCAAAGAGTACTTGCTTTAACTATTCTTTCTTTCAGACTGACATTGACCGAGAGCATTTATGACTTTACAATATCTTTGTTAACGTTACAGACACACACACACATTTTATACATGCATATATATATATATATATATATATATATATATATATATATATATATATATATGTGTGTGTGTGTATGTGTGTGTGTGTCTTTACAATTGGTATTACGATACCTTTAGTAAATGACCATTTTACTAATGGTATCATAATTTCAATAGTAAAGAAAAAAGTTGTTCTGTTTATTATGAATAAAATTAGAGCCCTCTTTTGTGAGGCAGTTTTAACATATTTCAAATTCTATATTGTTTTAATAGGACTCACCTTGATTATACCAACGGACCACTACCTACCTACTTCTATTTATAAATATGTATTTGATTTTAAATTACTCGATTAATTACTTTTCGGCAAATATCAAAGAAATATTTACATTTAATTGTTGCTATATGTATCACATATTAAAAAGTAAACTATGTAAGTATTACTAAGCCTTTTAAACATTTAAAATTTGAATGATATAGTTAGTCTTCGTTTGCTCATTAAGAATATACAGATGCGACCTTTATAATAAGTTCAATAGATTAATCAAATATCTGGCCCTGATGAGCGTTTAGATGTGAAACTCTTGAATCGGATGACCGGATAAATCATTTGAACTTATGATAATTTATAGAATGTATAATTTATGCAATATATAATTTATGGAATATATAATTTATGCAATATAACAATCGAATGGAGCTTTCTTATAACCTGAAAAATTACCTAAAATTATAATTTTCACATATTCTCTCAGTTGCATAATTATTATATATGCCGATATTAAATCATGATTGTAGTTATTCATTAAACAATAATTACCTGAAAGTCATGATTATTAACAGCTAGTATTGTTCGAAATGTGGTTCTAAATTTAAATTCTGAGATTAATATGGACATGCTCTAAACTTGCATGCAGTATATAAGTAACAAGGAATTTTGATGGAAAAGAATAGGATGCTTCATAATTAGTAATTTCTAGGACCCATGATAAGGAGAGAAGCATTGCGAAATTTACCAATGAAGGCAACGGGGTAAAAATGGAAGCAAAGACTTGTAAAGGACAAACATTGTTAACAGATACAAAGCATAAGATTTTATGGAAAGACATGATCGTCCATGTCTTGAATGTTAAGAGAACATAAAAGAATAATCTTGATGAATTCATGAATCGCTGAAGTTAGAATTTTCAGGGTTCAAAAAGATAACAGCTTCTTACAGTCGTTGTAAATGTTATACGTACAATAACTTTTTTCGGTAATTTTTTTAAATAAGACGTACGGTGGAGTAATGGATAGTGGTAATGCAATGAGTTATCGGAGAACCGAGTTCGAATTCCAGTCGAGTCGATTGCATTCACACGTGCTAATAGCCCTAGGAAAGCTATGCATCCTCTTCGTCTCCCACCAGTTATAGGTAAATAGCAGAACAGACCGGGTTCTATATCTTTAAATGGCAACTAGGTGTCGCATATTCTGCCGACTGTTAAAACGCTTCCTAGATATTTCACGTTTTGTACTTCATTTTGCTATCTCAAATTTGTGATTCGCATGTTGGCCTCTTTTTGCTGACAACTATATATTCTATCTTCTTACAATCGATATTTAATACTTTCTTCCTGTTTTCGTTTGCTAACTTCTGTAGAATTTACTCTATTTTTTATTCTGCATCTGGTAAGAATCCCCTTGGTAAGAACTCTTATTTTTTCAAATTCTCACTACTTCTTATGTACTCTTAAAAAATATTAAAAAATCTCATGATATTACCTTTCTTGAAGTCTCCAGAAGAGTTGCTGGTTTGTCCTTTTCTTTCTTTCATTTAAAAAATTCTTTCACTCAGTACGAATTCCAATTTAGTTTCTTGCATTCTCTCAGTGTTTTAGTTTACAACTGAAATCTCCTTTTTATCTAATGCAACTTGTTTTCTCTTTGAAGTCATTCATTCTGCAACAGCTTTTCGGAGATGCTTTTTTATACTTTCTCTCTCTCTCTCTCTCTCTCTCTCTCTCTCTCTCTCTCTCTGAGTTTTCTGATTAGCTTTTCAGGAACTAAATTTAATTTTTATTCGGTTGGCAACTGCTTTGATTTCTCTGTAGAGTTCTATCAGAATTTTCTCTTTAAATTCCAGTTTTTTCTGTTTTCACAAGACCACTTTGTGGCACATTTGTACTGATCGTAATATTTTGGAAATTATAATTTCCAAAATTATAATTCTCTTCGTTACCCTTTATTTCGTATATCAATTGATAGTCAAATAAAATATATATTTTTTTATGAATTACAGCCACGATCCTACCAGACATAGGTAAATATGTCTTCACAAATTAATTTTCCTTGCCATGAGTTTTTGGATATGAGATTGCAGTACTTTCCTCTGACCTTTAACGAAATTTTAAATTAAGACATTTTCAGCTTTTCTTCTCTTAGTGCATCTGTTACATAATTTATTTTGTCATACACATTTTAAGATAGTGAGGATGTTCACTAAGGTGAAATTTGTTTGGTACAAATCCATTGAATTGTGAACGAAAAACACTCAATACAAATATATTGTATGCTATGAGCTTCCGAACTTTTAATTCATTGGTGTGAAATTTACCAAATAACGTCAGTTACGGGCTTGGTTTGTTTTGGTTTGATTTACGGCATATCAATCACAATGGGTTATTTAACGCCGACAATTTTTATTGCTGGTAATATTTTCTTTTTCATAAAAAAAAAACTATATCTGGTAATATTTTTTCTTCAAATTGTATCGCTGGTAATATTTAAAAAATATATATATATTGCTGGTAATAATTATTTTACAAATTATTCCGGGTATTAAAACCTATTTTTACACTTTCATAGTGTTTTGACCCCGGTTTGGTGGGGTTAAATATATGCCTATAGCTGAGACCAGGTGCTATCATCCCGGGTCAGGGTTGACCTGGGAACACTAGCAATTAAGAGGTGTTTCCACGCTCCTTAAAATCTCCTGATCAGAGAGGTCTTGCTGTCGGACGTAGTCTATCGTCTTACCAAGGACGCGGATGTAGTTTATCGCCATAGCCAGTACGGCTTTCCATGCAGGATACACATTTAGGCGATTATGTATCTTTCGATACATGACTGACGAGGCAGGTTTTTCCCGCAGTAGGTTTTTCATTACTTTTTGCGGCAAGCCAGTTGCCTTCTAAGGCTATAGAACCCAATCTATCCTGCTATATACTATAGCTGGGGGTGAAGACAAAGAGGATTCATACCTTTCCGAAGAGTATTAGCACATAAGTGAATGTAATGGATTCGACTGGAATTCGAATACGGCTCTCCGATTCCTCAACCCGAGCCGCTATCTATTAATCCACTATGCCTCCAAATAACGTAGCGAACTAAATTCGAACATGGATACTTCAAATTATCTTGTCTTAACCCATCTACAAAAAATGATACGGGGTATTAAAATGTTTGTACTTTGACTACTTGTTCAATACGCTGTGTCTCCTGAGGACTTTTTCGATCATACCCACCGACATTTTCCTGGCTTTTGTAGCGCTTAGTAAATTTTGTCTTTTGTTATCTCTCCTAAACCCTTCCTCCGCAACCATTTACACCAGCTCGTTAGTTGGGTTAAGCACTTTTTTCCTCTGACCCTCTCCTTCTAATATGTCCCGAGAGTGTCCGATTCTTCAAAACATCTTTCTTCCTTATATGCTCCAGAGATTTTAACCTTATCGTTCTGGTGCTATGTATAAATCTCTTTTTGTTTTCATTTTCTTTAAAACAACGTCGTTGCTCACCTGTTCAATCCATGGTATTCTCAGCAGGCTTCTGCAGAATTACATATCTGTTGCTTCAAGTCACCTGTTCATCTGTGTCGAGATTGTCCCGCATTAACTTCCATTTCTTGTTTATTGATGATTTACTTATCATTCGCTATCTCAATACGCTTTAATAATGATTATTTTATTTTATCGGTAATATATACGAAAGATAATAAGAGATATATATGCTTATATATCCTTTTAAAATACACATGTATGACGTAATAATTTATACTGATTTTTGTTAAAGTTTGCAACTATGACTGGACTCTAAATCTGCTTTGGATTATAGTTATAAAGAAATAATTATTACCAGAATTTTATAAACCTATAAGTAATATAGTAATTTTTAGAAACATATAATTATTACCCTATTTTTTTTTATATAAACCTTTTATAAGTGAAAACAGATATTCCGGTGATTATTAGTTGGTTACTGAACAATCTCTTCAAAGAGGAAGAAGAAACTTGAAGCAACAAAAATGTAGTTCAACAGAATCGTGCTAAGGTACCAGGGATCGAACATTTGAGCAACGACAAAGTTTTAAAGAAAATGGAAATAAAAAAAGGGAATCTTATACGTAACATCAGGAAGACTCAGTTGAGATTTCTGGCGAACTAAATGAGGAATTAAGGCTTTGGTAAATCTGATATTCACAGGACAGACTCAGGGAAAGAAGTTAGAAGAAATCATCGGATCACATACTTGATGGGCTTCTGTAAATAGATGGCTGAACACGGTTTATGAGAAATATCAAAAATATATTTATTAAGAGCTGTAAGTAACAGACAATTGAGGAGGAACATGATCGTCTACGTCCTAAGAGGACACGGCACATAAAGAAGAATTAGTTCGTTAAACAAATGCAAATCGTTGGCCAATGAACATTATCAAAAACAAAAGAACATTTAAAATAAGTGTATATGATGCTCGGACTATTTAACAACACTTGTCATTTGTCCAACAGTTCTGTTGAATGAAATGCCGAAATACACATAGTTAAGTTGAAGATATAAAGTGTAGCATATGTCTGTAAGTAAAGTACAGAAAAAAAAAAACAACAACCAAACAACTAAATTTAAACCTATGTGAAGGTTTACTATTTCCTTTCAAAAACAAACGGACCTGTAGGTATAAAATCTGCAGTGCTCACGATGCGCAACTCTCAACAAGATTACAATACACTAGAGGACAGAGTCTAACGACTG
Source organism: Acanthosepion pharaonis (assembly GCA_903632075.3). Lineage (NCBI taxonomy): Eukaryota > Metazoa > Mollusca > Cephalopoda > Sepiida > Sepiidae > Acanthosepion > Acanthosepion pharaonis. The sequence goes on along the minus strand of CAHIKZ030003604.1, from coordinate 931,039 downwards.
TATTCCATTATCCCGATTGCGACGTCTTCCATATCCCCAGACGAAAAGCGTTTCAGGAAGTGAGCTTTTAATGTTCTTCGCGAAAATAAATAACTTTTTGAAGTTTTTGGCTCCTTTTCAAGATGTGGATTAGCGAAACCAGTTGCTTGCATTTGCTGCTTTAAAATTACATTGAAAGTGTTTGGTTTTAAAATAGATATAAAAATGTTGAAGCGAAATAAATGCAACATGGAAGACTATCGATACTCGATAGCCGAGATATATTCTTCAGGATTGTCTTTTTTACTTATACACTTCTCTCTCTGTGCGCGCGCGCGTGTGTGTGTGTGCGCGCGTGTGTGTGTGTAGTTGTGGGTGTAATATATGGAATATAATATCTCTTGTTTAATTTTAGTCAGGATACGAATACAAGTAAGGCTCTTGTTTTAATTGCTTTTGTAGAAATAAGATATTTTATTTTTTACATATACAGGATACCCAAGTTTGACAAGTTAAAACAGGCGCTGTTAAATTTCTGTTATCCATTACACCACGGTGAATATCTATTCGATTCGTTTCAACGTGTAACGTAATTATCAATGACTTTGTAGGTTATTTGAAGCCCTTGAGAAAAAATTGTTTTTTACATGCGTGTGTCTGTTCCAAAGGTTATAGTTAATGACGGGGAGCTTTTTATTAAGGAGGTCTGAGGATGAGTTGACTCTATTAACTCCTATAGTTAAGGTCATGGGGGTTAGGAATGAGCAAGTCTTGCGATATTGCGTATATTGGAAAGAGCTACAGATAACTCTTTCCCACAAAGCTGCGTAAAAAGGGGATTATGACTGCGTATTTGCGCGTCAAGTCGTTATAAAGATTAAAAAGATCTGTAGTGTACTATTATCCAGAACCCAACGGGAATTGGAGCTTCAGACCACTACAATTAATAATTCTGAGCCATTATCCATTACACCACCATGTGTTTTGTATTACATTTACTATAGTTCTCATTATTTTTAGCACACGGTATATCTAAACGGTCACTCATCTAGGTAGTGAACAGGCTCGATGATGGTTAACTTCGGTTTCAACGTGATGTGAACGTAATCCTATGATGAATGATGGATTATATGAGTTAAATAGTTGTTTTAATTCAACGCCGCTTTGTAAATATCTGATCTAATCTATCTATCTATCTATCTATCTATCTATCTATCACACACAAACACACATGAACATACACACAAACACACACTCTTTTTGCATAGACAACGAATGGCCCTTGATAAATATTTCTAAAAATATATAAAATATTAGTAAATTATTGTGTTGTTTAGGAAATCGGTTTTAAGACCCATCATGCGTTCTCTCTGTTCCAAAAGGTTATAGTTAATGACGGGGGAGCTCTCTGAGTGGTATGATCTCCTTACTTTTGGAATATGGAGGTAATGAGGATGAGTTGACTCTATGGAAGTAGCATGGCATATCCTAGTAGTTAAGGTCTGAAGTGTTGGAACTAAAGATTGGAGTTTGTTTGAAGATTCTATCTATATAGGATTTTTTCTCACCTTTTCTTTTCCTCGTATTTATCAATAGGAAGATTAGGAATGAGCGAGTCTTATAATGATGTTAATTTAGACATATATTAAACTGGAAATTTAGGCGCTAGGACTTCGCACAGAATAACTCTTCTCGAGCCCTTTGACATTTTCTGGATATGTAAAAACAGAAAATATTTTTAGATTTCAAGAATGTTTTGGAGATAATAATGATTTAATGATACAAGTTCTACCAATTATATATCTGTCGGTAAGAATAGGTGGCTCCATAATTTTCCCAAAGTGAATCTCTTACATATCATAAGTCACTCTGGACCTAACGAACCTCGATTTGAATTGGAACACGGCTTTCTACGATTAAGAAATTTATGAGCCGTTATCCATAAAGCTGAGCCGATTAAATGCCTTCTATTCTAACAGTTTCATACACCCAAACTTACAACACCTGGTATTTCCAAGAGTTCACCCATCTAGATGATGGAACCAGTCTCGGATATGTTGAAATTAGGATGGGCTTACCTATCTAAGGTGATCATAAGAGAATCAGTGTTTTAACTTCATATTGTCTTAAGCCTCACGTCTAGTAAAATCGGAACTGTTTTACGACATTCTCTCTCTCTCTCTCTCTTGCCGATTCGGGTTCTCTCTATTCGCTTATTTCTCTCTTTATATATATATATATATATATATATATATATATATATATATATATATATATGAAAAGTGTGTTGGAACACGGCTCTACGATTATATAAATATAAATAAATATATATATATATATAATTATTTATATATTATATTTCTCTTTTTATATATATATTATAAAGCGCTCAATATCAGAGATAGAGCTAACATATTTGGTTGGATAGATGTGAGTTTGTGACCCAGGGTCACAATCTATCCAACCAAATATATATATATATATATATACATATATAAAAATATATATATATGAATCTATAAAGTTTCTTCTTTTATTTGAACTTTTCTTTCAGAACCTTAGCTCTCCACAACTTTCCATTCGTTTTAGCACTAAGCAATGCCTTCTCATTTAATATCCTTCAAAGTATTTGTTCTGCAATTCATTTTTCTAAACACCTTGGTAGATCAACCTGTCTTTTTTGCTTTCAATATATCATGTGAGTTTTAAATTTTACAAGCTTATATTCTTAATTCTGTGTCCTAGAAGACATTTCTAGAATGTATAGAATCTGGGGCATACGTTGTTTTTGACTCATTTTTTGCTTATGGTTTCATTACCAAAAAAAAAAACAAAATATACATTTAGCATAAAAAATATGGCTGAATGACCGGGTTGGTATTTTTGCTATTTTCTATGTAATACTTTCTAAATTAGAAAGTTTGAAAAAAGAGAAAAGATAAATAACGTTAGATACGAACGTTCCATTGTGTAATCTGTGCTCTTTATTTACCCGTTGTGAAATATTCAAATCTCTTGTTGTAAACTAGAAAGGATTACTGAATTAGGAATTACCAAGACGGTGGTTGGAAATGAAATGGCAATCTTTATAACTTCAACGAAATACAATACTCGCCAGCGGCCTAAATTAGGTAAACAACTGCTAGTGATGCACTATTTAGACAGCATAATCCCCACCCCAATTTACAACAGTGTCCAATCTATTTATGACGATTGGTACATACACATTAGTGTTCATAGGTACGGTATATAACAACTATGTTAAGCTTTAAAGATTACCGATAGATGGGAAGTTAAGCAAAGACTGGTGGAAACAATGCTTCATCGAAAAAATTTCGGTAATATCGGACAATTACTGTTACGCGAACACTCGCGTTGTGGCGTGGGGAAAGATGGCATGGATGATTTGGAATTGAATGAAGTTTGCTGGCTTGGTTTTTGTAGCCTGGTTGGTTAACCTTCATCCAAACTGCCGAAATCTTCAGGCTTTCTTATTAGAGTTTTATTTAATTTTTTTAAATTATTATTATTATTATTATTATTATTATTATTAATAATAATTATTATTATTATTATTATTATTATTATTATTATTATTTTCTTTGATTTCTGTCGTTTACACATTTCTTTCCGGGTTCCGCCCTGGGATCTAAGGTTAGAAATGGCATCATGACACTTTCCACTGACAAAAAAAAAAGAAAAAAACATTACATGGATAAAGCCCTTCGTAAAGTGTGGGCTGTTCTTGTCAGAACAATTTTTTGTATCTCTTTGAGGCATGGACTTCCATGAATCCCTTCAATTAGTCTACTGCAATCTTTTCCAACCTGTCCTAGGGCTCCAACTACATTATTATTATTATTATTATTATTATTATTATTATTATTATTATTATTATTATTATTCTATTTGACTGTTTAACATACAATTTGTCCCCACAATTTCATCGATTCACACAAATTAATTGTAGTTTAATCGGCGTCTCTCCCTGATAACTTCAATATGACGTTCATGTGTTTAATTCTCCAGGTCTTCATTCCCTCCTCTTTATCTCTGACTGTAGCTAAATGGTTGAGTAGGCATTAACGATAAGAGACAGAGTCGGAACAAGGAATAGGAAATATGACCTTCTACGATGGATTTCTCCGTAGATGTAGTGAAACAAGGCATTTAGTTAACGACTTTTAGCTAACCGAGAATGAATGTTGGCTCTAGCAACACATTGGCGGGGTCAAAGTAGGACATGCTTCTGATTAGTCGAAGGACAGAACTCTTGAGGATGAGCTTTGACTGATGAGCGCGCGTAATTAATTTGACAAGACAAAGGAAACGTTTCTGTAGGCATTCAAGAGCGTTCACCGTCGGTGGCATCAATCACAGCTGAGCGCACAGGAGGCGGTCGTCAGACTTAAGGGGAAGAGGTGGGCGTTGGGTTGAACTATGTAGCATATAACAGGCGAGCTCACAAGAGATAGAGAGAGAGAGAGAGAGAGAGAGAGAGAAAGAGAGAGAGAGGAAGATTGTATTGTAATAATTTACATTGCTTGGATTGTCGTCCTCATTTTTATTGTCATGTTCACGACGTTTCCGACGTTATACGCTCCAGCCTTCTTCAGGTGATTGGAATTTAGAACTGAACCCTTTATTACAATATAGGAACACGTAATACGGAGTGCTAGAGAAAAGCAATAATAACAACAAAATTGCAATATGGAGAAAATAGTGTGAGACATTAACTTTATACGTCCCAAAAATTTAGACAGTGATGTCCTCAAGGACACATGACCCAGTGTATAAAAATGTTGGTTGGATCCAGGGACTTGTGTTGAATGACTGGCTACGGCGGTGGTGAAAAAAAATAAAAAAAAACAACTTAGAGAATTGAGTTACAAGTAGATATATAAGAAACCAGAATAGGCATGGCACGTGGAACAAGAGCAATCTACCCAGGTAGTCGAAATAAAGGGTTAAATTCGATATTACAATCGCATAACAATAAAGTTGAGGACAACAGTCCGAACAATGTAAAGTATGGTAAATTTATTTGCCTTTCTAAGGAATGGTTTAAATTTTCTTCTTTGTTGCTTTAAAATAAGTAATTTATAAAATATAAAAGAATTGGGGAACATATAAATAAATATTAATTCGAAAAATTTTGATATTTTACAAAATAAAATTGCAAAATAGGAAACAAGTTTAGAAAATGTAAAACTGATGTGAAACATCAACTGAAAAATGTTGAAATGAAATACCACTGTCTTTATGTATATATTTGAAAATCTCATTCGATATTCATAGAAATGTTGCAGACCCGGCAGCGTGCAGTGCTGGTTTATTACTAAGTGGCCTTGTGCCAGACACCACACTAAACTACCGAGTCTACAAGCAAAGTAAAAAGATAAATATGCGTGAATGAACAATGAGAGGAAAGGGGTCAATCAACAAGTGCATAATTTAAATGGTATTAAGATAGCCGAAATAAAAATGACAAAGACATCTGTTTATAAAACATGAGTAAACAAAACTTTAATTAAACAGTAACAGGTAACTCATCCAAAGGTAGGGATCAATGAAAAGTGTTCCGCGCCAAAATAGAAATACAAGATGGCCAAAGGCGGGAAAAGAAAGTTTTATACAGTTCCGGAAAAAGAAGGTGCGCACAGATAGAAAGGAGTACTCACTGTGGATATTTTAAGTTGTAAGTGATTATGCATATTTTTAATGTACAGGTTCAAAGCTATAAAGAATGTTCGGTAAATATTGAATTGACCGCTGGTAAATGTTCTGGACAGCTGTGGGCATCTAGCCGAGGGAGAGACGAAGCATGGTCTTGTAGAATGGTTTACGGCGAGCCCAAAGAGAAAGACGAAAAATGTTTTTGTTCAAAGGTAATACTATCCCTGCCTGTATTATTTGGTTCGAAGCCAGGGGTAAGTTTAAGTCACCTGTTGAACACGAAGTTTCTGCCGACGACAGTGTCGTGTGTCTCTAAAAACGTCTTCTGGTAGAAAACGGAGAAAAAGGTCCTGACCTGTGATTAGCAATTTGTTCGTTCAGTAGTACATCCCTGCCTATACTTATTAGGCCCCTGACGAGGGATAAAAATACGCCATTAGTTGCATACGAACTTTTGCTCACGATAGTGTCGCGTATCTCTAAAACGTCTTCCAGTAGAAAACGGAGAAAAAGGTCCGACCTGTTGGCAGCTTCAAAAGGAGAAAAAGTCTTGGTAGAGGGTGCAGTCGACATTGTTGAAAAATAAGATATTCCGGCCCGCATATGGATTAAGGACACGGAATAAATGAGTTGCCCATCCAGTCCGGTCGACAGCTAAAAGGCAACTGGATTGCAAACGTTAGCAGTTTTGAAACGCCGAAAACGCGCGGGAAAATTCAAAAGTCTAATTTGCATAAGTAGAAGTAGCAGCTCGTCTTGACTGCTGACCAAAAACAGTTACTACTGTATTAGACTAAAAGAGACAGAAAGGGTGTCAAACGCGCGCACACACGCACGAGTGTAAAACAAAGGGAGGAAACTCGCGCGCGCGTAAAATTATAAATGGAATTAATGTTAATTCCATAGAAATCACGTATTGATTACGTGTTAAAGAAACAAATAAATGCCTTGAAAGGAGACAAACTCACAAGGATCAAATACAAATCGCCTCTGATAATTTTTAAAATCTATATGAAGGTTTCAATAATCATTACTGGGTGTTGGTTGGCCAGCAGTTAGCATTTGAAGAAATGTTCTAGGCATTTTCTTTCCTGATATATCTTCCGTAAAAGAGAAGAATATTCTGCTGCTATTGTTTCAAACTGTTCTCCTGGAAGCAGTTTGTATCAACTATATAAAAGACAATTCAAATGGTTACTGAAAGTGCAAGAAACAGAGAGTAAAGCTAAAGAACAGTATTCTAAGGGACGGAAGATGATGATTCACGTTGTAATTAAATTTTTGAAGATCGTAGTTGACAGGGAAGAAAGAAGCCTTAAGATCAACAATTCTGAAAATTCCAAATGGGTAGACGTACATTTGTGTTCATCTTCTAAAGAAAAAAATGTTGTCTCCATAGGGCGGGACGCGATATTCCCTGTGTATTTTCCATTAATATTTTTTTATGTTAATTGTTCTGATGATGCTTCCTCTCTGCTACCGCGACTTAACAGCAATACTAGATTGGTCTCATAATTTCACTGGGATGGTATTTGTTTCTCCTGTACGTAGCGATTATAGAACTCTCTTACGGCTTCTTGCTTCCCTGTCAACTACGACCTTCAAAAAGTTAAATACAACGTGAATCATCATCTTCTGTCCCTTAGAATACTCTTTAGCTTTCCTCTTTGTTTCTTTCACTTTCAATAACCCCTTGAATTGTCGTGTCTTTTATTGTCTTGCTTGCGGTAAATGAATATACTTTTTCCGGAAATGAATGATTTATCAACCAAATCTGTTTGCGTTTTACAAACTTTAATTTGGGTTTTCGATTTTCTGATTTCGCCTACGTTTTTGATTCTCATTTTGCACGGAACTTAACAAAAATTAAACTGATTTCCATCCGGTCAGTTTTTGGCGCAAATATTTTGCGCACATCGCTTTCCATGTTGCTGATGGTCAATTTTTATCATAATATAAAGCCAGGAGAGTTTTGAATCATGGAAACTTAAAAATAGAATTATTTTTTTTATTATCATATGCAGGAAAATTTTGAGGGAGTAAAAAACTGTATTTTCCTTCTTTATTTCTATGTTGCTTTCTTTCTTCTTTTTATGATGTGCGTGCAGTCACAAGTTATTTCGACAAGTCAGAAAATGTGAGATGCCAAATTTTATCTTAAATTAATGCCAGATTTCGACGGAACTAATCGAAATCATTCCATAGTTGATTACACTGAAAAATTTGAAAAGAATGAGTTTCTGTTTTGGGAATTACTTAAAATATTTATTCAAATACTGTTAAAAATAAATTCTTGTGTTTTATGAATAAGAATAAAGACGGTTTGTGTGGATACTTTATTTTATCTTTTCAAACTGTACTGGATTGGTAAATAAGATTGTACCTATTTTCATATGTTAAGTAGGAGCGCTACAAATAGTAAAGTAAGAGACAGGCAAAAGTTGACTACTGATCATGTGTCGTAAAACAACACATCAAAACATAACACAACACAATAAAACACAAACACATTTTCTTTCTTTTCCTAATGAATTCTAATGTATATGATACAAAATTATCTTATCCCCAGGACTCATTCTATAATTATTGTGATTTATGTATTTATGAATGGGGAAAGTTGTTATTTTCGAGTATTCCTATGCCAAAAGCGTAATAGAAACCTTATAATTTATATGATAAAAGCTTGTAAATATAGGTGTTTCTTTATCAATAATATTACGCACATAATCTCTTACATCCTGTGAAAAATAATCGGTTAATTTATGAAGAGCTTTCTTCATCTGATAAAGTAGACTTCCCTGATTTTGTAAGGATATAATCCAGCTTTACTTAACGTGTAGATTTTCATGTATCTATTATTTACATCCAAGAAACCTATTTGTTTATTAGTGGTCCTCCTTAATCAATATGGCGGAAATTACACTAACGTTGTAACTGCACTTAAAGGTGCGGCTGTAAAATAAGAGCATTTAAAATACTTTATCAAAAAATTAGAGTTACTTGCGTTTGGTGATATGTAATATTTTCTTTTGCTCTTCACTAATGTCAGAAGAAAACTTGGGATGATTTGCATATACGAAGAAAAGAACAAACATCTTTTCATCCAAAGCAAACGTTACTTTGAGGGTGAGTCGTTCGACATAATAAAGTTAGACTAAACTGTCGATACATCTGTATAGAAGCGAAAAAATATTATAAAGTTATATAGAAATAAAGAAACAAAAATATTTAAGCAACATAAGACTAAAATGAAACAATATAAACGAGAAAAGAAAGAATGAAAGAAATGTAAACGATATCAAAGTAATGTCCGCTAAGAGAAAGTAAAAAAAGAACGCAGTAGCATAAAAGAAAGATAGCATAATTATAATTAGATTGGTGATGGGAGACTCGTAAGCAAGGCAACAGGAATGTAGGGAAAACAAGAAAGAGATCAAATAGAGTAAACTTCAGTTTCGTCTTAATTTTTTTTAAACTGGAAAAAATCGAATAAAAACAAAGAGAATAAAAAAAAAAAAAATCGAAGAAAAAATTCAGATCAATGCATTTGGTGTCGGAGCATAAAATTGAATTGTGCCGGATGATAATGCAAGCGGCTTGGTTAAAAGACGTGACCAAATGATCCATGAAATGCATTAGTCACGTCTGTTCGCCTAGCAAAAGGGAAAAAATCAACCGGAATGGTCAGGGTTTTAAAAAACTCAGAAAACAAAATGACAATTATTTTTTTCACAAAAAACAAAATAAAATAAAATAAAAAAATAAACATCGTCAATGAATTTTAACTAAAGATTTTTCCGAAGATAAAGTGGTAAATATTTTCTCAGTATACCAATACTTCATCCTTCACTGTATTTTCTTCCTCGCTTCTAATGTCTGGTAGCTACCAATGAAATTTGAAGTGGGGATGTCCACAAATCTCTAAAGCCGTTCTCATTACCCTCACCGACTCTGCTAATTTCTAATTTATTTAGCAACGATGCACAGTGGCCTTTGGCACAGTTCCAAGTGTGTCAGCCTTAAACCTTCAATTTTCGCATTTGTATTCTGTTTCGTCTCAAATTATGATTTGCTGCAAAAGTCCCGCCTGCCACTTGACTGACCATTTTTTTTCCTGTCTACGGTAACATATTCTTGAAGATTATGATCCGTTTTTAATAATAATAACAATATTTAAAGTGTAATGTCGCTTCTGGACATGCATTCTGATGTCTCTCCACAGTTTCTTATCATTGATACCTCTGATAGATATTTATCCCCGACTCCTTGTTCTACCATCCATTTACAAAATCTTGTTAGGTTGATAATCTGCTGTTTCCCACTTGCCGTCAATATATCCTGTGAATGAACAATTCTCCAAATTTCAGCTATTATTTTTTATATTAAGTATATGTTCTTTTTTTCCATGTTCCTTAAAACTACCTCGTTATTCACGTGTTCTGTACATAGTATCTTAGTATCTTTCTGTAGATCCACATGTCTTTTGTCTGAAGACTCCTCTTTCTTTCTCAAAACATTTTCAAGTGTTCACTGCCATATAGGAGGATTGATATCGCATAGTAGTTCAGAAGTGTTTTCTTTGTAACGAAATTTTCATGTTTCCTAATATTCTCCTTAGTTTTAGAGAGGCGTCTTCGCTGTTTCAATGCAATTTTGGATCTCGGTAGCACATTTCCCATCGTCTACTGTAACACTAAACAGATTAATTTTCTGTATTCGCTTGATTCTAACGTCTCTAATTCGAAGCTCATTTCATAAGCTGCCCTTCTTTCTAACGCACTTGGTCACCAATCCAAATGTCTAAAACACTCCATAACTGACCTTCATGGCATAGCATCCCTTAAATTCTCTATCACTAAATTTATCATACGTGGTTGACTTTCCTACGCGATGGCAAGGCTTCCTTTCTCGATTTTTTACCTCCATCTCAGTCTTGTCGTGCCATGCAGCTCTGTCCTTTTGACAACTCTGTTTATAACGTCGTGTCTGTTAACTTCTCCCCCCCCCCCAGTAAAGAAGCTCACACCAAGAGAACGTCTTTCTGTTATCAACGAGCAGACTGAGACTCATTCCGTGATTTCCTCCGCGATATTGTTTTTAATCTTCCCGTCCAAAAATGTGCGTTTGAGGTCCCATCCTGGGTAAAAGCTGGAATCGAGTCCTTCATTCCCGCAAGAAAATATAAAGTGAAATTGCCTTCCTCCCCTTGGTTCTCAGCTGCTTGCTCAGCTGCTATTGCCTACAGGAATTACTTCTATCTGTAACTTAGCGACATATCTGATTGCAACAGACGTCACATAGTCACTGCCCGTAATGATTGCAAGCATTCCTTCACGGGAGCAAAGTTACTCTTTGCCGCAAGATTGCTTCTCACAAGATTATTGGCGGCTCTGCAAGAGCGTGCTGAACAACAGCAAACCCATAATACCTCCATTATTCAACCAAACTGAGGTCCTGACTTCCTCAGTTGAAAACGCTGAATGCTTTGCGCAGAAATTCTGATCCAGTTCCACAATATACTCATCTGGTGTACCCACACCCGATTCCCCACCCCCAAGAACTGAGGCTCTACAGAATGTGACGTACATAACCCCAACGATTGTATCGGACATCATCTCTAAAGTAGATTCCCATTAGGCTAGTGGTGGGGGATGGTTCATTGTCCTGAAGAAATGTGCTCTTGAACTGGCCCCTGTCCTCTCCAAAGTATACAATTGCTGCCTCACCGACTCTTGCTTTCCAGCCTGTTGGAAGTCCTCATCTATTGTGCATGTGTTTAAGAACTTTGGAAACCTTACCACTCTTCGGTAAAGTCTTCGAGGCTTTAATCAACGTCGAAGTCGTTAAGCACCTTACTTCCCATAATCTGCTCTCCAACAAGCAATATAGTTTCCACTTTACTGCTGACGTGCTCACGGCCATATCTGAATTTGTATACTAATCACTTCATATTAACGGAGAAGCGCGATCCATGGCTCTAGATATCTCTAGACAGGACGATTATTTGCCTTACCACAATCGTTCCTGAAGGTTGTCCTAAACGGGTTCTTCCCCAGCTCCTTTATAACGAACGCTGATTTTCCCCAAGGCTCTATCTTGGGTCCTTCTTCATTAACGACCTTCCCGATATCATAACTTCCCAAGTAGGCATATGCGCGGGCGACACTGCTATTTACAACTGCCTCAATAGTAAATCTGGTATCGTTGACAAAACTAACTTGGCCGCCGGACTCAAAAAGGACATCCAATCTGTGGTTGACTGCGGCAGGAAATGGCTGATAAACTTCAATGCCTCCAAAACGAAATTGGTCTCATTTACCAACACAAAGAACCTTCCCTGCTACCCATCAGAATGGCTGAGGCCCAACTCCACGACAGCGCCTCGTTTCGCCTGCTATGGCTATCGCTGTCTGCTGATATGAGGTGGAACAAATACATAGAATCACTAGCTTCATCTACCGCAAGGAAAGATGCTTTTCCGTGTGGTGCTAAAATGTTTTTCTCGTCTGAGTCCATCTTTCAAATCTATAATCAACCCCACCCCCGTCCTTGCATGGAATATTCCTGTCATATATGTTCTGGTCCCCTCGCTGTAAATCTCGAGGTCCTCAAAAAATCCAGAGACGGATAGGCAATGTGATAGCTCCTGATATGGCATCTAGTTTCTCACAGACATGGCGTGGCTTCCCTCAATCTCTTCGATAAGTATTTTCACGGCAACTATTCCGACGAGTTGCTTTATCTGGTTCCCAGACTGCATGCAATTAAGCGAGCTACTAGGTTTGCATCACGGACCAACACTTTCACTGTCGGAAAGGTTAAATGCAAACCTCCCTTCTACTCAACCTGCTTTTCTCTCGCACTTTCTGTCTGTAGAATTCTCTTCATCTTACTTGCTTCCCTGATAAATATAATCTTCAAATATTCAAATGTGATGTAAATCGACATCTTCTGATACCTTGATCTTGTATCCAGTCCTGCTCTTTATCCTCTCCCCAAACACGCCGCTTTACTCTTGTTCTCTACACTATGGAAACCCTTGCGTGCTTGTTGCACTTCCGCCTTGCTTGAGGTGAAATGCTTAAAAAAATTCAGGGTTAGCTATTTTTACGTGCTCTTTTCATAAAATTGATGGTTAGACATATTTACATGATCTTTTAATACAATTACTGGTTTGCTTTTTTTACATTCTCTTTTCATACAATTAATGGTAAGCCTTTTTACATGCTCTTTTCATACAATTAATGGTTAGCCTTTTTTACATGCTCTTTTCATACAATTGATGTTTAGCCTTTTTACATGCTCTTTTCATACAGTTACTGGTTAGACTTTTACATGCTCTTTTAATACAGTGAATGGTTAGACTTTTTTACATGTCCTTTTCATACAATTGATGGTTAGCCTTTTTAAATGCTCTTTTCATACAATTAATGGTTTGCATTTTTACATGCTCTTTTCATACAATTAATGGTTAGCCTTTTTACATGCTCTTTTCATAAAATTAATGGTTAGGCTTTTTTAAATGCTCTTTTCATACAAATGCTCTTTTCATACAATTGATGGTTAGCCTTTTTAAATGCTCTTTTCATACAATTGATGGGTAGCATTTTTAGATGCTCTTTTCATAAAATTAATGGTTCGACTTTTTACACGATCTTTTCATACAATGAATAGTTAGCCTATTTTACATGTTCTTTTCATACAATTGAGGGTTAGCCTTTTTAAATGCTCTTTTCATACAATTAATGGTTAGCCTTTTTACATGCTCTTTTCATATAACTAATGGTTATCCTTTTTTACATGCTCTTTTGATACAATTTATGGTTAACCTTTTTTAAATGTTCTTTTCATACAATTAATGGTTAGACTTTTTACATGCTTTTTTGATACAATTAATCGTTAGCCTTTTTAGATGTTCATTTCATACAATTGATGGTTAGCATTTTTTACATGCACTTTTCATACAATTAATGGTTAGCCTTTTTTAGATGCTCCTTTCATACAATTAATGTTTAGCCGTTTTACATGCTCTTTTCATAAAATGAATGGTTAGCGTTTTTACATGCTCTTTCCATACAATTAATGGTTAGCCTTTTTACATGCTCTTTTAATACAATTGATGGGTAGCCTTTTTACATGCTCTTTTCATACAATTAATGGTTAGACTTTTTACATGCTCTTTTCATACAATTAATTGTTAGACGTTTTACATGCTCTTTTCATACAATTAATGGTTAGACGTTTTACATGCTCTTTTCATACAATTGATGATTAGACGTTTTACGTGCTCTTTTCATGCAATTGATGGTTAGCCTTTTTACATGCTCTTTTCATACAATGAATGGTTAGCATTTTTACATGCTCATTTCATACAATTAATGGTTAGCCTTTTTTTACGAGCTTTTTTTAAAAAAATAATTGATGTTTAGATATATTTATATACTCTTTTAATACAATTGATGGTTAGCCATTTTTAAATGAATTTATCATACAATTGATGGTTAGCCTACAACTTTCTTGACGCCGCCGCTCCTCATGCCTATGTTGCGCATGTAAACAACAGGTGTATGTGTGAGTGTGTGATTGTATTTATTATACGGATATAGATGTGTCTAAATTTTATTTTATTTGTCTATGTTACTGAAAATAAAATAAAATAAAATTTAGACTTGTCTATATTTGTGTAATAAATACACTCACGCACTCACACATATCACTGCTGTGGTTTTACAGAAAGATTCTAAGTATATCATGGAGCGAGCGTGTGAACAACGATGGGGTCTTGGAAAGAATGCAAACAAGTAGGAATCTTATACTTAATATATGGAAGAGGCAGGTGAAAATTCTGGGACACGTCATGAGAAAGGAGGGTCTGGAGAATCTGATACTCACAGGTCAAATAGTGGGACAAAGAGACAAGGCAAAACAACGCATGACATACCTGGTGGGGTTAAGCAAGTGGTAGCAGAACTTGGTCTGGGGGAGGTGGCAGAGACACGAAACTTATTGAAAGCTACAAGGGATAGGGAGAAGTGGAGAGGCATGATCCCATGTGTCCTGAAAGGACACGGCACATAAAAAAAAGAAAAGAATGTCACTGCAAATGTATAAATCCGTACGAAACAGTATCTCAAATCTCAGTGAATATGACAGTTATTTAGTCAAGAGAAACCGTGTTTCTCTCAGGATATTCCAGATATTACTTCAAGACACTCCGTCAGGAAATAAACAAACTGATTCTTTTATCTGTATTTTTTTCCAGGAGAAAGTTTATCGCAGCTTAAATTTCATAGACTTTTGAGATAACGCAATCAATCCACACAGTAAACACCACAGCACTGGCTTCTGTTCTTCTCTATTCTCAATTCTAGATTCCGCATATCTGTCTATCGATCCAAATATATTTCTTCATAGGCGTCTACATCTGTGGCTTATCTGTCATTCCTTCAAGATCAGATTATCTTCATGTCTCATACTTATGTACTTAGAATAACACTTCCTTTCAGATATTCTTCAGATTACAGTCGTTTCTCCATTGCGTGCCATCTAATTCTTTCGGGATGACAATAGACGTCTTGAACGCTTCCAGTCTGCCTAGAAAAGGCTGACCTATATATTTCATCCTATTTCTCGCTCGCTCTCTGACTTCGGGAACATTTAAATGTGCTCAGATTCACTCAATTAGGAAAGCACCACTACTTTCTAGATTCGTCACGTGAACAATAATTTGCAAACAGTCATAATACTATGTAGGTACATCAATATTTTTAATAAGGCCTTTCAGGAAAATCTTCATTTTACACAAGAAATATTTACTTTTAACAGTACCCGCTTCACATTCAATGCCCTTAATTCCTTCCTGTACGATATTTGCTTTCCACAGTATATTGTCTTTTATTGTTCTAAGTAATTTTAACACCTCACTGTAATATTTGACTATTTTGTCACCCAATCAAACTAAAAAGTAGGTTACATTCCGTTTCCTTCTTTATAGTTATTTTCGATACATGTTCACCCAATACAAAGCCCAGTATCCCCTCAAGGTAGACGTTTAGTAAATGAGTTTTTAGCATGAGCAGTAAGAGAAGAAAGTAAGAATTGAAATGTGGGAAAAAATAATGATTCACTCTAGAGTTGAAGAGGTTAATATCGTTGTGATCTAGATTGAAGCATGGTCTCAAGAGTCTGTGCCACAAAGTGCTGGTTCTTTGGAAGAAGCTGTCTGAGTGGAACTTCCTTCTTACAAATGGGATAACGAAGGGAATGATGTTTGTTCGCTCCATTGTATGTAGCATGGTGAGACTTAGCTGTGAATATCAGAAAGGGTGGAACGGATGTCGGAAGTGATATTGCTCATCAGAACACTTACCATGAAAATAGCGATCGATCAGCGAGGCACTTGTGACATTTCATGTAAGAAAAAGGGCTTTAATGGCAAAACATAGTTAACCACCAACAAGACCGCGTAGACGCTTTTGAACTCTATCAAAAATAGCAAGTGAGGACTGGGCAGCTCCAGACCAAATACAGCAGCAGTAGTTCATTTCTTTTGGTCTGTTTGTGTCGATCATGAAACAGAAAACCAATGATTTTGCTAATATTTATGCTGTCTATGGGTATTTGATTCGCAACACCTTTTTTCCTCGTTATATGTTCCAGAAGTATCAGCTAACTCTTTCTAATTTTAAATATAAGTTTTCTTGCAGTTATTAAAACTTAAAAGTTCGTTATTTTTTCTGCTTAATTTTTTTAAAAATAATTTCACCCCAAGCAGGGTATTAAAGGCATTAAGACGCTAGGTGTTACTCGGTGTGAAAGAATATGAGAAAAATAAATTATTAAGGAGCGATAGCAGTAAAAGTACTGAAAAAGAAAAAAAGATAACGATTGGCATTGCGTTAAAACTTTTGCCGATCAAAATTAACTGGAAAACAAGAAGCCGAATGAGAATTCCACAAGCGAGTTGTGCGAGGAAATAAAGTGTTAACATAACGTCTAGAAATATCAAATGTTGAGACCTATCAGCCAATCAATTTACTGCGCTTAGATTATTCTAGAGACCAAAGAGATTTTTCTATAAATATTTTCATGATAATTGTGCACATCAGCATGATTATCATGAAAATATTTATAGAAAAGGCACAGGGAAGCTACGTTATGATGAAATGGTATGTCCATTTTATTTTCAACATTAGTCAGTAGAACTATATCTCAATCGAGTAGACTTAGACAATCATTAACTCTTTTATAACTGATGTGAATAAAATTATGGACTAATGGGTATTGGGCATAAGACCAAATATTGCCGGGAATATTAGGTAATCGAAACTGATTTCCTTGTAGTGGCAACATAGCAGTTTTATTTAGTTCTGTAATTCGAAGTTGTGGAGAACCGTGATCGCCTACCTAAAATGTCGTGTTCAGTATCAAAGATAGAACGTATATAAATAAACAAAACGGGCACTGAGTTCAACACAGACAAAAATACCACTGGAAAATTTGTAAACTTAAGTAATCAGCACATATGCTAGGGCACAAAAATCTCCTGAGCCGACCAAGCATAGAAATGAATACAATATGGGAACCAGTAATAAGAAGTGCCAGAGAAAAGCAATAATAACAAGAAAATTGCAATATGAGCCCTGGTAAAAACATGGAATGATAACAGCAAAAATTATCAAGGAGATAACTGATAACTGACATCCATTAAACATGGAAAGTGTAACTTGAACAGTCTACCCCAGTGAGCGAAATAAAGGGTTCAGTTCGACATTCCAAGCACCCGAAGAAGGCCGGAGCGTACAACGGCCGAAACGTTGTAATAAATATGGCGACAAAGATGAGGACAATAGTCCGAATAATGTTAATAGCGTGTAACATTTTATGCTCAGTTCTCTCTAGGATTTAAACAACATCCTGCACATATTATTAATGGTTTGGATTAGTTCATGAATGTACAGAATCTTTTTTTCACGATTTTTACAGGTCATGAAACGTTTGTGGGAGGTACGTGTGGTAACCTTCAAGAATTCGCCATTGACGTATGAATGTAGACAGCGGCTGGACCATCACTGATTCCACCGTTTAAACCTGATTATTATGTGCCGTGGATGAAGTAGATATGTTTTAAAATAGTTTTTCTGCTGGACAGTTTCTCTTGTAACAAAGATGCCCAAACTGGATGTGGAACTCTCACCTCTCCGAAGCAGTATTTCGACATCTACGTGTATTGAAGCGCTGGTCCTTATGTCATTATTTATTTTGCTTACTAAACAAATATCTTAAGATCCTACCAACCTGTAAAGTTTTAGCCTACAATAGAAAAATACGAATAGATGAGAAAATATTTCAAATATAATTGCTTCATCGTCTTCCATGTTGATTTGAACTTACAAAACAGTTCTCTACTCAAGTCCGTTTTTATGTTTATTCTAATAAGTAATACAGCTCAGTTCACAGCCACCCATTTTTCTCTTCTTTCTTGCTCATTTTAAACGGATAACAATTGATAGGAGATTTTCCAATTAAACAAGAAAATAAAACAATAATAATAATTAAAATTATTAATATTCTGCTTCTTAGTTACTTAGTTATCACGTACGTTACGCCTTGCCAATACCTTAAAAATAATGGATCCTACAACGCGAGCAGAGAATGAAAAGTCCTATCGGAGACTGTGTTTTTAGTCAAAAAATGAAAGAAAAAGAGGATGCAGATGTTAGAATAATACACACAAATGTTTATTGTCTGCTTCAGTGAAATGGAAAATATTGTCACTTTTAAACCTTTTCGTCTGTACACTTTTACTTCTTTAAATAATTATCTGCCTTCACACTTATGATTATTATTACAATATTTGGGTAAAGCTGTTATGTTCAAATAATTGCTGAAGCAATAGTGATATTTTATAGTCGAGGAACTCGCAAGTAGCTTATATATTAATTAATTCATCAGAAAACCCCATAAGTAAACCTTGAAATTTCCAAGGGTACGACGTGCTGATATAATAATACGAATAGAACTAACTTTGTTTTGATTAAGTTTACCTTAAGCCAACTCAACCAGTGCATACTAGTAAGAATATATTTATTGAACGAGCATTGTGGGAGCTGACATTTTTACGAAATAAAATAATGATAAAAACAACATTATTATTATTAAAATGGATGAGCAATCATTTTAAGTATTATTCTTTTTGAGATACCTTCCCGAATTGAACAAATACAAGATAATAATCTGACGCATATTTGTCTCAAGTAATTTTCCACTGGCCAGCAATATAGTAGTCGTCATTAATCAGCTTAATTCATTCGTTTTGGCTGCGAGAAAAGACCGATATTGAATTGACATGGCCGATGCTTGTATACACAACATAGCGTGCATGGGCGATCACTTGTACATAAATAGATCACTTGTAACCCTTCCGTGGGCAAAACCATTATTTCGTAGGAGCAATGCGATAGTGGATGTCAACATTTGATGCCCTTAGCTTTTATTATAACTGCCCGCTACTGTCGACAGAGAATAGGTAGTCGAAGGATATGTTTGAGATGTCGATGTGTGGTTGGAAAAAATATCGAAGAGTTTGACTGTTGCATTTTAAACTGTTTTTTAATGATTTGCCGCCATACAGTTAGATTGATCTAAGTCGAAAAGGTTAGCATTCGTGCCATACACGTTGTGGTGAACGTAATTATGGGGTAGGCTTTTACGTGAGACTAACGATTGAGAGTCTATTTGTTTCGTTATGAAGCGTATGCATGCTTCGGATTTCCTGCTGTCGTTGTTAACTGCGTTTTGAAAGAAACGGAGTTGATGTAAAAACATATAACCGTGTACAGGGAAATATATCTGCTAGCGTTTTTGATATCGTATGATATCTATGTCTAGTTTGGCAAAATGCCAGGGAGAACATAAAAATCCAAGAACGTACTTCAGCAGGGCACCTTTTATAGTTGCGCAATTTTATGAAACTACACGTATCTCAATATGTATCTGTTGTGGTAGGATCCACCTAATTTGCATAGTGGAGTACCGACCATATAAAAATGGTTGGTACCGGGAAGAGAGGGGGGAATCAAGAGATTCAATCCAGAGACTCTGCCCGACTGCGACTCAGTCAACACATTCTCCAGGAACAGTCTTCCCAGGAATATACAAAAGACTATATGTAAATATTGTGTACACTTTCTTGTTTCAATACATTTTGTTCTAAGTACATTTTGTGTTGCATTATTATTCCATGCATTAGTCAAGTTTCAACAATAACTTTTCTCAGGGTATTAGCACGTAAATGAATTTCAGTCAGTTATGTGCCATACGTGAAACACGCTTAGGCGATCATGTATCTTTTGATACATGACTGACGAGGTAGATTTTTTCCCGCAGTAGGTTGCCATTTCTTTCTGTGGTAGACCAGTTGCCATCCAAGGCTATAGAACCCTGTCTGTCCTACTATTTACCCATAGCCGGGGAGAGAAGAAGAAGATTCATAACTGTTGTGGTAGGATCCACCTAATTTGCATAGTGGAGTACCGACCATATAAATATGGTTGGTACCGGGAAGAGAGGAAGGAATCAAGAGATTCAACCAGAGACTCTGCCCGACTGCGACTCAGTCAACACATTCTCCAGGAACGGTCTTCCCAGGAATATACAAAAGACTATATGTAAATATTGTGTACACTTTCTTGTTTCAATACATTTTGTTCTAAGTACATTTTGTGTTGCATTATTATTCCATGCATTAGTCAAGTTTCAACAATAACTTTTCTCAGGGTATTAGCACGTAAATGAATTTCAGTCAGTTATGTGCCATGCGTGAAACATGTTTAGGCGATCATGTATCTTTTGATACATGACTGACGAGGTATGATTTTTTTCCCGCAGTAGGTTGCCATTTCTTTCTGTGGTAGACCAGTTGCCATCCAAGGCTATAGAACCCTGTCTGTCCTACTATTTACCCATAGCCGGGGAGAGAAGAAGAAGATTCATAACTGTTGTGGTAGGATCCACCTAATTTGCATAGTGGAGTACCGACCATATAAATATGGTTGGTACCGGGAAGAGAGGAAGGAATCAAGAGATTCAACCAGAGACTCTGCCTGACTGCGACTCAGTCAACACATTCTCCAGGAACGGTCTTCCCAGGAATATACAAAAGACTATATGTAAATATTGTGTACACTTTCTTGTTTCAATACATTTTGTTCTAAGTACATTTTGTGTTGCATTATTATTGCATGCATTAGTCAAGTTTCAACAGTATCACAAAAACATACACAATTACACAAACCGGTTCCATTACATTCACCGAAGTTAAGCATTGTCGAGCCTGATCAGGACCTACATGGGTGACCCTAGTGAGCTCTTACAAGTCATGAAACAGTTGTGGGAAGTACGTGTGGTAACCTTCTAGAATTGACGTATGAATGTAGACAGCGGCTGGTGCTCTAGGCTTGTATTTGTGTGTGGTGTAATCAATAATAGCTCGGAAACGACAATCAGAGAGCCAAGTTCTAATTCCACTTTGGTTCATTATATTTACTTACGTGCAAATACCTTTGGGGGAGGTATGAATGTACCTCTTCTACCCCACGCTATGGGTTAATTAATATAGCGTTTAAATCTAAACGGTCATTATCACAAAAACATTCTTACAATCTAAAAATATATTTTGGATTTAAATAATCTGAAAAGGTTTGAAGCCGTATGAAATGAAAGAATGAAAATAAATACACTAATACATAGATATATTTGAGCAAAAAAACAGGCATATTTAAATCAAATAGCAAGAAAAATAAGAAATAAATATTATATTTCCCCACAGACGACGGAGAAAACTAACGCGATATATCTTGTGGTTGTAACGTGGAACGTTAAGAATATAACAGATATAAACACGTGAATAATGTTGAAGTCTTCAGGAAAATCAGAAGAGGGAAAAATGTTTATATTTACTATCAGATATAATAGGAAAAATGCTAAGGCTTAATTTGATAGAAAGAAGAAAACCACTGGAGTAAGGGCCCAATAATTAATGTGTAATATATTCTATGTACAGTAATTTTACATAGTTATTTTCGATATATGTTCACCCAATACAAAGCCCAGTATCCCCTCAAGGTAGACGTTTAGTAAATGAGTTTGTAGCATGAGCAGTAAGAGTAGAAAGTAAGAATTGAAATGTGGGAAAAATAATGATTCACTCTAGAGTTGAAGAGGTTAATATTGTGATCTAGATTGAAGCATGGTCTCAAGAGTCTGTGCCACAAAGTGCTGGTTCTTTGGAAGAAGCTGTCTGAGTGGAACTTCCTTCTTACAAATGGGATAACGAAGGGAATGATGTTTGTTCGCTCCATTGTATGTAGCATGGTGAGACTTAGCTGTGAATATCAGAAAGGGTGGAACGGATGTCGGAAGTGATATTGCTCATCAGAACACTTACCAGGAAAATAGCGATCGATCAGCGAGGCACTTGTGACATTTCATGTAAGAAAAAAAGCTTTAATGGCAAAACATAGTTAACCACCAACAAGACCGCGTAGACGCTTTTGAACTCTATCAAAAATAGCAAGTGAGGACTGGGCAGCTCCAGGCCAAATATAGCAGCAGCAGTTCATTTCTTTTGGTCTGTTTGTGTCGATCATGAAACAGAAAACCAATGATTTTGCTAATATTTAGAAACGATGTAGCGAGACATGAGAGGGGCATTGTTTACTTATTCTATCGTTATCGCTGCAAAGTCTTGTTTAGACACCATTAAAGACTGTTGTCTAAACACGTTGACATTGCTTTCTTTTAAACGAAATAAAAAAAAATGGGTTTTATTAGATGAAGAAATATTGACATTTAGAATTCCCTTGTTCACAGACTTCAAAAGCTAACCTTTTGTCAATGTTAACTCATTTTCCAAGTTAATCAGTGAAAAGCTCTGAAGTCCTTCGGTTGAATAGAAAATTAGAACTAAAACAATGTTTTGATAAACAAAATCCGACGCCAACTTGACCTAACCTTTGATTAAATGATTTTTCTTGTATTTATTCTATCGGTAAAAGAAATGGAGGAAAATAGGTGGGATTTTTCTATGTTGGTATTTTATCACGTTTTAAAGATTACAGTCAGAGGCCATAAAGGGTTGATCAAGATACAGATTTTGCTTCAACGGAGAGCGAGATTTGTGATTGTTTAATACGCTATTTAATCATTTTTCTTTGAATCACCATTAACCTAGAACGATAGAGATCATTCTTCAATGGCTGAATGTAAAATTTAGGTAGAAGAAATTTTGAGAATTAATGCAAAATGGACGAGAATTTAAAAAAAAAGGAAAAAGAAATGATAAGTATATATATATATATATATATATATATATATATATATATATAACGTAAAGTGAAGCTAAGGAGCCAGGCAAACTTACTTAGCCTGAAGATCCGTTTAGGTGAAACCTAGGTAGGTTTGCCTGGATCATTAGGATTACTTTAGGTTATCGCTCTACTTAGTGTATTGAGCATTTTATGTAGTTGTCTTTTTACTCTTTTTACTTGTTTTGATGGGTTTTTTTCTTTGGACTTGGAGCTTAAACACTTGACGATTGTTTTCGCCTTCTTTTAATGTTGTTGGTTCTTTCTTTTCTAATTCCCATTTTTAATCAGGTACAGACTTGTTCTACTGCAAGTTGAACAATCCGTGTTTTTTTTTCGAAACGAGTACCACTCACACACACACACACACACACACACACACACACACACACACACACACACACACACATATATATATATATATATATATATATATATATATATATATATATATATAGTGTGTGTGTGTATAGGGTTATTCAAAAGAAAGAAACAGATTTTGAAAATTTAATAAAATCAAATGCTAAGTGACAGAAACACATTTAACACAATACTGGATAGAAAAAGGTTCAATGTCTATTAGCTTAAGGCCACACTTTGAAAATTGCATTACACAAAATGCATTTTTTTGTGATGTCTCAATTTTAAAGGTTAACACAAATTATCGTACTTCAAATTTATATAAAATCTGAAAAAAAACCAACAAAAATAAGCATTTAAATAAAATTGAAAAAAAATAATTTATTTTAATAATTTTGAACATTTCCTAGCCAGTAACATGTCGAATGTATTTTGGCTTCTTTGTTTTTGCTAGATTTTACAGTTTTGGGATTTCTTGTTGTAGGCTGGTGCTGTTTTCCTTATTTACCCATGATATTCTTTGTTGTAATTTTGTTCTGTTTTTAATCTTCCAGATATCTCTTCGAATGAGCTCTTCACTATGACATCTAGAGTTTTTAATTTAAAGCGCAGCACTAGACTGGCGTCGAGATTTCATCAATTTGCAGTTGAGCTGGTTATATTTAATCGTAAATTCTATGTTACCAGTTACTTTTCTCGTACTTATCGCTTGTTGTGTGTGTGTGTGTGTGTGTGTGTGTGTGGTTGGGGAACACCGCTTATTAAATTCCGAGAAGTATATACATAAGTTTTCATCTCGATAGACCAAAGTAACGAGTACACCAAGCTTGTGTAAGTAGAGAATGGAAGGTGTAGTAAGAATAATAAACATTACTAAGAACAAGGAAAATGTAGGATGCTGTACAATGGATAGGAAATTGTAGAGAACCATTGCTGTCTACGTCCTTAAGGGACATGGAACATAAAAGATGAAACAAATATTATTTAAATGGGGAATCTAAGCGGCCCAGATTTTATGCTTCCAGCAGCGAAAGACCTCGAGTGATAACAAAGGTTCTGGAAGATTGACCTTGGAGATTGCGATCGATGAGTAGGGATTATCAAAGAACACGAGATGCCACTTCTAGCCAAATGAAGCAATTTCTATCAATATCGACGTGTTCCATTATCTATGAAGTGCAAAAATATGTTTTGATCCTACAAATTGTAGGAAGGATAAGATCCAAGTCTGCTTCTGAGGTTAACCCAGGTCATTGGAAAGCGAATTAGTTAGTCTCCTTCTTAATCTTTGTTGGAACGAAATAATTGCATTCTTGCAGATAAATTGGTACGAACGAATTACTTAGGATGAGAAAAACGGAAGTCCCCACCACCGAATTACTTTTAGATTAAAATATTTTTTCTGTCAAAAGGAAAAAAAAATAAATGGATTGAATTTATATTCTAAAATTATTTGGCTGATATTTTATTTTTTCAGCTATTTAAAATGTAATAATATCTTTATTTTTACTGTTGTTCGCTCAGTACAATGCCTATTCGTCACTCATGTTAGATGTTTAATGAATTAATGGTTCCGACTGAAATATGGCAGTAATACTCATTTTTTTTTGTTTGATACGTGTAAAGAGAGTTTGTTTTTTCAGAAAGAGTTAGGTACATTTTGGAGCAATACAATTAATCAATGATTTTCCTGTATGCGTAATGATGAGTTAGACTTGATGTGTGAGGTTACCAAATAGACATTCAACTCTAAGTGTAAAAACGTTCATCAGGCCAGGAGAAAATTCAACATTACTTCCTTGATTTTCGAATTATTGAAATTACAAGACATTTTTTTCATCTAGTGCGCTGTTAGATTAGAATCAGACGAGAGATAATCTGTTAGATTAGAATCAGAAGAGAGATAATCTGTTAGATTAAAGGTCATCTAGATTTTTGGAGGTGCGTCCATAAGCCATGATATCATCTATATAAAGCAAAAGGGGCCGAGAATAGAGTCAAGCGTGGAGTATGCTTTCAGTAATCCCGTTGGCCTTCAGATGACTTCATTGACCTCTCTTTGAGAGTATTCACTACTGGAAAGTTTGTAAAGTAACTTCCCGATTGCTCTCTGCAAATAGATGCCCGGCATGCTATTTGTTAATATCGAATTCCTGAATTCTTGCAGTAGGATGCGCCGATAATGGTTATCAGCGCGGAAAGTGACATCTACGAGCCGAGTTCAAATGTCGGTTGAATCTATTTCGTTCACTCACCGCTAATGACTTTGGAAGTGGAATAAATCAACCTTCCCTCATTTATGGATTAAATAGGTTAGACTCTCTTGCATCGGGTAGCAAGCAAGCTATCAGAAGAAAAACTCTTAATTTAAAACCAGACTGAAAATCGATGGTCTCCGTCAGGTTACCTTGCCCAAGACGTAGATACTGTGACTACAGCTCTAGTACATATGAGGCTTCCTATACGTTAATAGGTTATGGGACTGTAGAAATGACATGCCGTAACAAAAGTCGTGAACTAACAGTATATAAATTAACTATCGTTAATGAGGTAGGCAAAACGAGGTTAGTATTTACCAGGAACTCCATTATACGAAATAACTTCAGGAGGCTTCTCTTCCTGTTGAAACCTAGCTTTGCAATAACGCCGAAAATCATCAGCTAATGATCGCTATCCACAATCTAATTTTTGCTTTTTTTGCCCATGGCCAAATCTGCTTTCTTTACTGCGCTTGGATATTGAAGCAGTCTTCTAGTAATGGCCTCCAATGGAAGAAATAGTACAATTGTCCACACAGAATTTCTGCTAAATCTAGTATTTGTTTAGCTTCTGTCAGTAAAATATATTAACAGGAGTAGTTAATTTTGGGGCGTTAATGATTTAAATTATTACGCGCGCGCGTAAACGCACACACAAATACACACACAGACACACAAACACACACACACACACTATATATATATATATATATATATATATATATATATATATAACCAAGGCATTGGTTACATCCAGTGACTAGGCCCAAAGAGTTGTGAGTTCAATACAAGGCTACAGCAGTTCTGAACCAAAACATTTGTCAAATGGAAATAACTCAGAGATCCGGAAGAGGCATGGCCCGTAGAACAAGAAAAATCTACTCAGGTGGAGGAAATAAAGGGTTCAGTTCGAAATTACAATCACGTGAAGATAAGCGGAGCGTACAAGGGCCGAAAAGTTGTGAATGAAGATGAGGATAACAGATTAATGTAAATAATGTAAATAATCATAATACCTCCTCTCAGAGATATAGAAAGATATCTTTTTACTTTTGTTTATAAATACGTGTTGCAGCTTAAAACCCTTACATTTGATTTGATAAATTTTATCAGAATATGAGTCATCTCGGCTAAGAAAAGTTTTCCTTTCGTCTATATACATCTTTCTTCCCCTCTTTCCCTCTCTCTCTCTCTCTCTCTTATATATATATATATATATATATATATATATATATATATATATATATATATACAGAGGTTGGACAAAATAACTGGAACACTTGTTAAATTCAAAGAAAATTTATTTAATATGGAGTTGGTCCTCCTTTAGACTCAAAGACAGCTTTAATACGTCTAGGAATGGAATCATACAGCTTCCTGACTTCATCCAGAGGAATTTTCAGTCATTCTTCCATTAAAATCTTCTCCAGCTCTTTACGACACGACAGCGGAGGATAGAGGCTCCTAACTTGTTGCTCCAAAATTCACCACAAATGTTCAATAATATTGATATCTTGAGATTGGCGAGACCAATCCATGTGTTCTAGCTCACTTTCATGCTCTTCATACCAATTCTTAAGCACTCGAGCGGTAAGTATTGGAGCATTATCGTCTTGGAAGATGCAGTCACCATCAGGGAATAAAGTCTTGGCAATTGGATGAACATGATCTTCCAAAATGTTCAGGTAAACTTTACTGTTGATTCTACCATGCAGGGCAACTATTGGACTGAGACATTTCCATGATATTGCGACCGAAATTATCACTGTTCCACCTCCATGTTTCACTGTTGGAAGAAGGCAGTAAGGGTTGTAAGCTTCCTTGGGCTGCCTCCACACATAAACTCACCCTGAAGTTGGGAAAAAGAAAAAAAACTGGACTTGTTTGAGAATATGACCAGGCATTGTGATCACTGCACTACTTCAAGTTCTTTTGCATATTGCCAGTGGAGAGAGGAGGTTTCCTCAGAGCGGCTCTTTCATGATATGCAGCTTTATGGAGTGTGGTGAACAGTTTTAGTAGAAACTGAACTATTCAGATGGTTATTCAACTAAGCAGTCACTTTGGCCGCATTTGTCCGATGATTTTTTGCCCTGTCAGTAAGTTTACAAATACCACCGGAATTGCTACGGTTGCCAGAGGTCTTGCCCTGTTTCTCGAATGGTATCAGTGTTCTTGATATGGTAGCTCTTGAAAAGCCAAACAGTTCGGCAACCTTAGTGATCGAGGCCCCTACTATGCGAGTTCAAACAATTTGCTCTTTTTAGAACTCGGAGAGGTCACGAATTTAACTTCAATTTTACTAAATTCTAAAAATAAATAAGACGAAGACAGTAAATTAGATAAATAAACGTATTTACAATTGATAACTTGCAACTACGAAGTTTTAGTTAAAGTTCTTAATATAATGGGTCTTTGAAGTATAGGAGTGGATTTTGCAACTGTTCCAATTATTTTGTCCAGTATGTATGTGTGTGTGTGTGTGTGTGTGCGTGTGTGTGTTTGTGTATGTATGACGGTGTGTGCGTGTCTGTAATTATTTAATTTTGTGTTGCTTTGGTTTCTCATTTCGTATTTACTTAATAGATAATAAGAGCTGTTGTTTCATGTTAATGTGGTTGTCTGTTTATTTCTCTTGTTAGGTTTCTGCATTTTTCTCCTTGCTTCCTCCCGCTCTCTCTCCCTCTTTATATATATATATATATATATATATATATATATATATATATATATATATGTATTTAAATAAAAAGAAAGAACAGTAAGATATATAATCCGGTGTTCTTATAGATATTTTTATTTTAACAAAATAGTGCTAAATTTACAGAGCGTTAATATTATAAATTAATTGATTTAAAATATGTTTTTTCCGCTGAACAGTTCTAACCATGTTTCAAAAATTTTTTTTTGAAACATGGTTAGAACTGTGTAGCGGAAAAAACATATTTTAAATCAATTAATTTATAATATATATATATATATATATATATATATATATTTCTCTGTGTGTATATGTCTATATTTTTGAGATGAGGTATTATGTACACTATTTACATTATTCGGAGCATTGTCCCCATCTTTGTTGTTATATGTATCACAACGTTTCGACCGTTGTACACTCCGACCTTCTTCAGGCGGTTGGAATGTCGAACTGAACCCTTTATTTCGCTCTCTGGGGTAGACTGTTCTAGTTACACGTGGCATGTCTAATGGACGTCATTTATCAGTTATCTCCTGTTAAATCCACTCGCCAAGTTCTACACTGCCTTAACCAGGTATTGAACTCACAGATTTTGGGGTCCTGTCACTGGATCTAACCAACGCTTTTATACACTGTGCCATGTCTCCCTAGACACACCAACCACCTGAAGAAGGCCCGAGCGTACAACAGCCGAAACGCTGTGATAAATATGGCAACAAAGAGGAGGACAATAATCCGAATAATGTAAGATTATTATAGCTTTTCTCTGAACACACAAACCAACGATTGCTTAAGTTTTGTCAGTGAGAATATGCAGACGCGGTTCCATCGATCTGTTTATATACCTATCTATGTAGTAATAAATCAATCTTCATTTACTGTGTTTCTGCTACACTTATATCAAGGAGATCACCTTCACACGCCAGGAGACTTGATTGTAAAAGTGAATTTGTTATCACTAAAAATCTCAGAGTAGGAAAAACATGTTAAGATTTTAATTCCCTTTATTACAATTTTTATTATTATTATTATTATTATTATTATTATTATTATTATTATTATTATTATTATTATTATTTTCTTTGATTTCTGGCGTTAACACATTTCTTTCCAGGGACCTAAGTTTAAAAATAGCGTCATGACACTTTCCACTGCAAAAAAAAAAAAAAAAATTAAATTAAAAAAAAATATTACATAGATAAAGCCCGTCGTAAAGTGTGGGCTGTACTTGTCAGAACAATTTTTTGTATCTCTTTGAGGCATGGACTTCCAGGAATTCCTTCAATTAGCTTACTGGAATCTTTTCCAACCAATACTAGGGCTCCAACTACAACAGGGATTGTTGACGTACCCATATGCCACATTTTTGAGATTTCTATTATTATTAATAATAATAATAATAATAATAATAATAATAATAATAATAATTCTTTATCTTTTGCACTGTCTACCGGGTACTTTACCTCCCAAAAATGCTTCCATTAAAAAGGTTATATGAAAGAAATGCCCCGTTTGACCGTTTTTATTTGGACGAAGTTCAATCTTTGTTATCGATATCTATCTATCTATCTATCTATCTATCTATCTATCTATCTATTTCTATGTGTGTGTGTGTATGAGTGTGTGTTTATGCGGTTAACATTATCGTATATGCAAATTTACTTACATTCTTAAAATATATGTGTGCTTCATATTATATGTTTTGTGTGCGTGTCGGTACTTTAAAAAAAGAAAGAGAGCATCTGAGAAAAAAGAGGTAGATATATTCGAAGGTGAAAAAAAAACCTGAGAGAAACAAACAACACAAACAAACAAGACAAACTTTAATACGAGACAATTTCCCCGAAAGTTTAAAACTCCAAGTAGTCCACTTAAGTTTTGGAAGCGACTTAAAAGCCCCAAACACCAACATTTTTATTCCGTTTTTTTTTTTTTTTTTTCACCTCTCATTTACTTTTTTTAGTATTTCTTTAGCAATATTTTTTTTCCAGTTTTTTTCCCCTCTCTTCTCCACCTTCGAATTCTGGCACAGTACCATTTCTTCTGGGTCTTCCTTTTCCTCTGGACACACTTGGCTTCCTCACCGCCGCTGCCATCAACTCTTGGGAGAACTCGGTCAAGTTGCCAACGCTGATAGACAAACTTTACGAAGCCATAGCTAGAACGTTCCGATCGCTAAAAACATTTCGCGAAGTCACTTGATAAACAATAATGTGGATATCAGTGAGTTGGTAGGTTGGCAGCTATATCTACTTTATATTTGTGTATTTTGTTCTTTTATTCGATTGTAAGTGTAGATATATCGGTACAGATTTCAGTGAATATAAGAAAATGCTTATATACGTGCGTGTGTGTATGTAAATATGTATATTGGCCGTGTGTATTTGTATTTTAAAATAATGATGTTCGCGTAAGCTAGGCATTTGTATGATTGCTACAATGTATACACTTTATTCTTTGTTTTTCTTACAAGGTCATTTGAAAGCTTCCCTAAGTGTTTATGAATTCATTTGAAAAATCCTTTGAAAATATAGATTAGACAAAGCCTACAAAATAAGTCTCATAATGAAATTGTGTGGAAGTTTAAGAAACTTATTGAGTTTTGTTGTTATTTCATAGTATTATATTACCCACCTCATGTATCAGATAGTTTATGGCATATTTAAGCTGGTAAGTGAACAGATCAAGGAATCTGGTATACAAAACGATGATTCACTGTAGTTATTTGTATATAATACGCATTCGTGTATAACACGCAGCCTTATTTTATTTAAAATCATTTAACCCGAAACATAGCGATAATGGCACTAGGAGGCAAGAGGTTACTACAGGTAAAAGAAAGTGGGAAGACTTCAGTGAGAAATGAGGAGAAAGGACATCAAGTTAATAGGATTAAGGAAGACGGAAGATGTCGATTGACCTTGCATTTCAATTTTTGAAGATTGTAGGTGACAGGGAAGCAAGGAATCAGAAAGGATTTCTGTTGACCATGTTCACCATAGTCTATGAATACAGAATACAGCGCAGTACGTAATCTGTTCAATGAAACAACGCTAAAAAATTAACACTCACGAGTTAGACACTCTACCGAATCTGACTATATCGCCAATACCACCAGCAGCTGTTCCGTAATTCTTCAGTTTTCGATATCAAAGTCTGCCCTTGAATATTCGGGAAAAAACATGGCCGCCTTTATACACGTCGCATTGAATATTTTGAGCCTTTTGATTGGTTAACCCTTCTATTGGTGAACTATAAAATGAGTCAGCTCATTTTTGCTGGTTCACTAGTACACCAGCTTACCCAAAAACTCCAACAATTTCGACAGGCAAGAAGTGCGAACAAAAGAAACTATGAGAATAGAACATATAGTTGTATCTAGCTATAGCTGACGGCGGAACTGATTCCCTTGAAGTTATAGCAGAAGTTCTACTAGCTGACATATTTGCTCCTTTTCTGTTTATAATTGTTCTTGTCTATATTCTGCGTATTTCTCTTGACAACATGAAGATGACTCCTTTTGAAACCTCGCCAGTGTAGTCGGTTTTCTCCACAATACCTGACTGACCGTCACTTTATCGATGATCTTTCATTAATTTCTCAATGTATTAAGGAAGCAGACTACTTGCTACAGTCAGTCTAGCATACAGCGAACCAGAAAGGTGTCTATTGCAACGTAAATACAGACTATATCACAACCTCCTGTGAACCATCCGAATAGAAGTCACTCAATAATACATCCACCAAAAGATTTGAGGCCTTCAAATATCTTGAATCTCACATAAATGATTCCTAAAAAGACTTCAACATCGGCAAAGCCTTTGCATGGGATCCGTGTATAAAAACATCACAAGATTTGGTGTTCGAACCTCCCATCTTCCTTAAAAGTTTAAACGTTTCGGACATTGATTGAACTAGTCCTAATGTATGCATCAGAAACTTGGAATATTATCTTTTCGTCTTGAAAGACGACTGAATGGAAAACATACAAATCTACTTAGAATAATCCAAAGTATCAGTCGGAGAACACATGCAACACTTAACACAATTTACTGAGAGCTGAGACAAATTTCTCTTAAGCTCAAACAAAAACGATTACAATTTGCCGGCCACTGGACAGGGAAATCGTCTCATCCTTACTCCTATAGCATCCTGCTGGAAGTGTCTTCCTACGAAAATTGACTTTCCCAGACACCATACGTCGGAACATTGTAGATCTGGGGATAACATTACAGAACCGAAAAGAATGACAAAGAATTGTCAATGGAGTCCCGACTAACCATAGAGACGTCGAATGATGATGATGATGATGATGATGATGATGATGATGATGATGATGATGTGAATGTAACGAATCCAAATGGAAATGGAACCAGGCTTTCCGATAAACAATTCTGAGTCATTATCCATTAGATTAACAGCACATCGAAGGTTACAGCGTCTAGTGTTCCCAAGCGATCACACATTTAAATAATGAATAGGCTCGGCGTTGCTTAACCTCGATGATTTACGGGAAATAATGTTTCAACGAGATATGATAGTAAGTCAATTATATGAATTATGTGAAAGTAATATATATATATATATATATATATATATATATATATATGTAGAACCCAGTCTATATATATATATATATATATATATATATATATATATATATATATAAAGAGAGAGAGACTGGGTTCTATAGCCTTAGATGGCAACTGGTCTAGAAGAAGGACAACTCTGAATTCAAAACCTGCGGAGGGTCGTTAGGGGACCTTGTGGCACGTAGTTCACCATGTCTCTGAATTCCGCCCTTCAAAAAGTGTAGATGATCCTGCACGAAACCTTCACCACTATAATCAAAACTCTTGTGCTGTTGTCGGTTTCCTGGGAACTGATCTGCCTTGACCCTCATACGTCGAATTCGACAGGAGAGAGTCGACTATATATATATATATATATATATATATATATATATATATATATATATATATATATAAAAAAGTGTACATTAAAGTCAGCACCCAGTCGCGACGACTGTCTGTTTCCTGTTCATACGCAATCGTCATGCATTTCCCGCGCCTGTCGTAATCGCCCCGGCGTTAGATGCCTTGGAATGACAATCGAACCCGATCATCAGACGATTGCGTATAAACATGAGACTGTCGCTGCTGAGTATTGACTTCAGTGCTCATATTTATATTTATATACGCTATATAATGTATATATATATATATATATATACATATATATGTACACGTATGTGTCATGGTTAATAAAAATTGTATCTTCTAAACTATGTTATTTATTTAATCAAAATGTTAGTGACACATTCTC
Organism: Acanthosepion pharaonis; assembly: GCA_903632075.3. NCBI lineage: Eukaryota > Metazoa > Mollusca > Cephalopoda > Sepiida > Sepiidae > Acanthosepion > Acanthosepion pharaonis. The sequence goes on along the minus strand of CAHIKZ030003604.1, from coordinate 897,374 downwards.
CAATAACTTATTCACGCATATCAAGCGTGTTTAGGTAGAAACCTTGACAGTTATTAGTAACACTTTTAAAAGAAAGATAATACTGATTATATCGAGAATATTTAGATATAACCTGTCCGTCTAACCGATAAATTTAGCAGTTGATATTAACTAAGATAAATTAAAAAAAACTAACTTTATGACAAATTTGAAATAATGATTTAAAATTTCTTTCAATGAAGAGAGAAGGTCAATAATTATTTTTTAAAAACTTTGTTTCGTGTGAATAGATTTTTATAAGTCATATCAAATTGTGCATTTATTCTTTAGCTAATAGTAGAGGTGCCTTCTGGGAGGTGTTTTTTGTTTGTCTCCGTGTAAAAACAAGATAAAAAAAATATCGATTTTTTTCAAATATCACAGCATATCTACAATATTGTCACATGTTAAAAATATCAATGTTATTGAAGAAAACAATGATTTTAATGTCTAGCGCATTCACGCAAGGGAGAAACGAAATAATAATGCTGATAATAAGTTTTGGTTTTAATACTTGAAAAAAAAAGAATTGAAAAGTTGAAAGAAAATGTGTTGACAAACAATGGGAAATCGTCTATACACACGATGTTTTCCTATAATATAGAAACTTCAAAATAGCCAAAGGATTGTTTTTGTTTAAAGAAAAGATTAAAAAAAAAGACAAAAATGCAGAAATGTGGAGTGAATAGACGTGGAAGGTGGAGAATGTGAGAAGAAAAAAAGATTAACGAAGAGGAAGAAGAAGAGCGGGAAGAGGTTAAAGTAAATTAGAATTTAGGGTTTAGAAGGAAAAGATAAAAAAACAAAACAAAACAAAAGAAATTGATCAAGGATGAAAAAGACGGAAAGAAAACTCGAATATAATTTATAAAAATTGATGACGGCTGGGGGAAGACAGAGATTGAATTCGATTAGAATTTATAACAATTGAAAGAAACAAATGAAGACAAGAAAGAAGAAAAAGCATACGTATGGGAAGAAAATGTTAAATCTCAAAAATAATTTACAAGAAGCTAAAGAGATATAAACAATATCAGGCGGAGAAAAAATTATGATGAAAGAGAAGAAATATAGACTAGAAAAGATGGGAGGTTAACAGTCATTTAAAATTAGGACATTTTGAAAGAAGTAGAAGAATTCTTGGAGAAATATTTATTCGCAAAAATCTAATAAGGAACTTTATAAAAAGCCAATAGGAAAAGAAAGATCTAAAAAGTAAGAAAAATACATTTTTGTAAATTCGATTAGAATGTATATATTTCTTTATCTTTTGTTTTTGTCTAGATAAAAAGAACGTGTTTTCTAATGAATACATTTTCTTTACAGTTACGCTCAGTAAATACAAAGCTAAAGAACCACTCAAGGTAGAGTGCTAGACGGTAATAATTAATAGGCACAATCTATGAAGACATATGGTGAGCGTAATGGTTAACCCAAGACTGGAACAGGTTGAGATTATAGTGATCAGGAAAGCATACTCTTGAGAATCGGTTCCACAAGGTAGCAGTTCTTGGGAAGAATTAGAATTTACATCTCAACAATGGAATACGAAGGTAATGAGATTCTCTACAATGTAGCATAGTGGGGTCTTAGCGATGACGATTAGAACTGGTGGAACGAAGGAATGTGTTTCTTTTGATCACTTTCCATGAAAATAGCAACAGAGGTGAGAAAGACATGCAACGTTTCGTCTAGGGGAAAGGAATGGTAAGGTGGAAGACATTGCATCACTCATAAGGCCGCGTAGACGCTTCCGGACTCTATCGAAACTGAAAAAGGAAGACTTGGAAGCTCCTGCCCATATATTTTTAATCAATTCACGCTAAAGCAAGTCGATAATGTCACTAAGACGCAAGGGAGGTCTGAGTGAGAAATAGAATAAAAAATACTTTAGAAGGAACCTGAAAGCCAAACCTAAAGAGGAATCATGAGTTCTTCTGTACTCCTGATGAAAACACCGGGAAGGAATGTGAACTGGACGATAGATATAACGATATATGACGATAGATAAATATGGCGCCAGTACTCCTATGTCGGTCATATTTTTCTCTTGTAAAGGTAGATGATAGCAAGAGGAGTCAGGTTCTTACTAGAGCGGTAAAGGGAAACGATCATTTTTTTTCAGTACCTTTAGGAATGGACCGTATATACGAAATGCACTTGAAGTGTGGGCACCGAAGAAAGAATTAAAAACCGAAAATCGTATATTCATAAAGAACTGAACATTATTATTTTATCAACACACACACACAGAGAGAGAGAGAGAGAGAGAGAGAGAGAGAGAGAAACCTATGCGCACAGTGCTGCGATATCTGCTCTCCTGCTACTGCTGCTACGTAAAAATTCTTGACATAATTCAAAAAAAGTGTCCATAATGCATACTTAAAAGAGGCAACTGAAGTTCCTGGGACACATAATGAGGAAGGATGGCCTGGAGAATTTGATACTCACGGGTCGAATAGAGTGAAAGAGAGACAAGGGAAAACAACGCCTGACATACCTAGCGGCCTTAAGCAAATGGATGACAGAACGTGATCTGGGGTAGGTGGCAGAGGCAAGGGACTTGGGAGCTGCAATGGATAGAAGGAGGTGGGGATCCATGATCGCGTACGTCTTGAAAGGACACGGCACATCGACAGAAAAAGAATGTAATCAATCCTGATCTGGCATATTGACATCAATCTCTAAAGAACCACTCCAGGTAGAGTGCTAGAGGGTAATGATTAATAGGCACAATCTATGAAGATATATGGTGAACGTAACGGTTAACCCTAGACTGGAACAGGTTGAGATTGTCGTGATCAGGAATACATACTCTTTGGCAATCGGTTCCACAAGGTAGCAGTTCTTGGGAAGATGTTCAATTGGAATTTACATCTCAATTCATGATTCCTCTTAAGATTGGCTTTCAGGTTCCCACTAATGAGACGGTATGCTTATATCTTTTCCATATATATTTTCATGGAAATTGTGCTAATGAGGTTAGTGTCTCCTTGATTCTTCGGCCACATGAATTTAAACGTGCTACTAGATTGGCACCAAGATTTTGTTGCACGGTTATAATCCTTCGATTCCTGTCTGCATTGAATATTGCTGCTAAATCTGTTCTCTTACTTCTGCTTCGTATTTAGAAACAAAGGATAATCTGCAATGCTATTGGTCCTGAGCTAGCATATCGACTTCTATCATTGACGAAGCGCTTTAACGTAACTTCTCTTTGTCTTTTCTATAAATAATTTCAGGTTAATTATTGTTGTAAGGTTTCCTTTTTTGGAGTTCAACTTCTCGAATTTTTTGGTTACTTGATCTCATTATTTTACAGGGGTAATTCCACGGTGTAACCATAAGTCTACGCTGACAGTATTTTCTCTCGCACTTCTCTATTTGGAAATTTCATCCGGCTACTCAGTTTCCTGTCCCTTACTATATATATATTCTCACACACACACACACACACACACACACACACACACACACACACACACACACACAAACACACACATATATATATATATACACACACACACACACATATATATATATATATATATATATATGAATGAAGACCAGCTAATCATCAGTTTCCATCTAAATATAAAAATATTTAAATGCAAATATATTATATATATATATATATATATATATATATATATATATATCAGTATTTGCATTTAAATATACATATATATCAGTATTTGCATTTAAATATATATATATATATATATATATATATATATATAAGTATTTGCATTTAAATATTTTATATTTAGATGGAAACTGATGATTAGCTGGTCTTCATTCATCTTTAGTCAATTGTTATATATTGTTTGATAGATTTAAAGTAAAAGTATCATGAACGCAACATTGAGAAAAAGACCCGTGTTATTTTCCCTTTACCATTGTTCTCATGTAACAGATTGAACGGCTACTTTCCACGTTTTTATAAGATTTTCTCTCAATCAAATTTGAGTTTATTTTTCAATCATCAATCGATACTTAATTACATAAAGAACTGCCATTCTTTTCTTGCTGGGAAATCATTTTAATTCTAAATCTAGGAGCTCAGACTTTCTCAACAATCACATCTGCCAGCGCTTAAAAACTTTAGAATTAAACACAATAAATCCAAGAGAACACAGCCAGACGCTATTACATCGAAGAAAATCGGATTTAAGCGAAGTATCATGTCTTTGGCAATGAACTTCTGGCTGATATAATCGGACAAAGTTTAAATCTAAAACTCGCATGAAATCAAATAAAGTTGTTACGCTTCCTCTGAATCATAAGTTTTATTGACAGTTAGGTGCAGTTAAAAATAAACGCGTGTTTATCTTTATCGACATACTTAACTAAACTTTGTATATTTCTCATTGAACATTATGAAAAATTGTCAGACGATGAATTCATTGTTGCTTTACAAACAAATTCGGAGTGTATCTTTTCTATTACTTCTACACTCATTCTAACCTGAAGTTTGTGCTGCAATAAACATTTAAATAATGGATTTTAATAACTAGTTAAATACTCTTCTTCTCTCGAATTGAGGAATCGGAGAGCCGAATTCGAATTCCAGTCGAATACATTACATTCACTTACGTGCTAATACCCCTCTTCTTCTCCCTCCGCCTATGGGTAAATAGCAGGAGAGACTGAGTTCTATTGCCTTGGATGTCAACTGGTCTAGAAAGACAACTTTGAATTTAAAACCCGTGGAGGGTCGTTTGGGGAACGTAATACATCAGGTTTCTGTATCCAGCCCTCCAACAATCGGCCCTTGGTTCTGCACAAAGCGATAATCAAATCATATGTAAGAGACGAAACGCGTGTGGAGTAATGGATAGCGGCTCGGACTGAGGAATCGTATAATCGAGTTCTAATTCCAGTTGAATCCATTGCATTCACTTACGTGCTAATACCATTGGGAAAGGTATGAATCCTCTTCTTCAATAAATAGTAAGGACAGACCGGGTTCTATAGCCTTGGATGGCAACTGGTCTAACGCAAAAAGAAATGGCAACCTTGTGCGGGAAAAAATCTACCTCGTCAGTCATGTATCGAAAGATACATAATCGCCTAAGCTTGTATCACGCATGGCACGTAACTGACTAATATACCCTATCTCTTCAATCTGTGGGCGATGGTGGCTCTCCACAGCTTCGTTTGTAGCTCCTAGCATTTTTTGTCTTATGACTATCTTTTGGTACTGTTTGTCTTTTAATAATTTCTTAATGTTTACCAGTTAATGGTAAAACTGTTGAAATGATCTATATAGTTAATAGAGCAAATTTAGTTGAGTAAAACGAATTAGGTAAACATTCCATATTAAATCCGTAATCTTTTGTTTAGTAGAAACGAACAAAATGTAACATTGTATTACCCTGTGTTGTAACCTAGAAATGGTTACTGAATGAGGAATAAACAAAACGGAGGTTGCAATTGAAATGTTCATCTTTATAACAGCAACAAAATACTATACTCGCAAGCGGCGTGAAGTAGGTAAACCACTGCTACACAACATAGACAGCATATTAGCCTATTATTATACATTATTATAAATATTATATTAAATATTATTATATTTATGAGGATTGGGAAAAACCCATTAATGTTCATAGGTTCGGCATATAGCGCTGTTTACAAGCAACACACATTCACGATTAAAAATGATGAGCGATATTTCTGTAAATGTTTATGCAACGTTTCCATTGATAATAGAAATTCTTCACAGAAATTATTTTGTTATTGTTCAGAAGTTCATGACAGAAAACACACAACAACACATCATTAAACACAAAGCATATTTTTTGCGTATTATGAAGAAACTTTCTGTGGGGGATGATCCTTGTCGTTTTAGTTGGATATAAGTATAGAGAAACTTTGAAGGAATCCAAAGGCTAGCCAGACAAAAGGTTCGGTAGTAGGTCTGCAATTACATGACCCGCATAGAGAAAATCTTTGATTAACCTAAGAATTTACAAATTTTCATCTTTCTTGCGAATATCTGCTAGATAATGGTCACATTTTAAATTTAACGGAGACTTATGTATGGGCATTTACGTAATTGACTCTAAAAAATTATAAGACAAAATTACACAATACACTCAGACTGTTCAATACCACAGAGAGTAAGGAGTTTAATTTCTTGTAAATTTTGATATTTCTACTCTTAAATACCAGCAAATATTTAAAATTATGCATCCATTTGTAAAAATTGAACCACTTCATATCATTCAGGTTGATCAGGATAATCTGAAACAAAACTGCGTATAATGAGATGAGAATTCACAAAAAATGACCATTGTTTTATATATATATATATATATATATATATATATATATATATATATATATATATGCACACACACACACACACACACACACACACACATATATATATATATATATATATATATATATATATATATATATATATATATATATATATGTATGTATGTCCGTCAACGTTTTGGGTTGTAATGTGGATATTATTTTTTTAATTCTCTCTTCTTTTAATATAGACACATTTCTCTCGTTTGAACAACTATAATCTCTTCCATATATATATATATATATATATATATATATATATATATATATACAAACACACATATAAAGGGTGTTTCATTTAGAAGAATTATATATATAAGGTTGTTTCATTAAAACGGATCAACAGTAAATAAATCAGTGTCATTGGTGAAAATTTATTTATTTCTCTATTGGATCATGTTATTTAAGTCATGACAATTATGTGTGAAAAATAATATCGCCCAAATGTCCGCCAAATCTAAAAGAAAAAGAAAAAAGTCATTAGTCGCTTAAACTTAATTCACATTAAAATCTGTCCGAGTGATTGGAACACTCGCGTAACGCTTGATCTCAGATATCGAGCGAACCCAAATTTTCACTTATAAAAAAAATGATTTTATCATTCATTTATTGTATCATACGAGTTTCTTTTGTGGGAGATCAAATTACAATAGACTAATCTCTTTTCTTCTCTCTCATTATCGCATTTTCTACTTAAATGATTTAAAAAGTAAAAGTGAATGATAAAAGTATGGTTAATAAGGATATACAAGTTGCGTAAACGTGAACAGCCAAATAACTAAATATCTTATAAACATAAAGAATGGAAAAGATATTCACTGTGTTTGTATTTTATAATATGATACTAACATGTGAAAATTTCATGCATTATTATGAGATGCATTTAAGTAAAAAATCAGTTTTGCCAAAATCATGTTTATTTCAGATACAGGTTACTTTTTGACTACAGTAAATGGTGATTAGTTTAGTCATCGGCGTAGACAGGGCGAGTAGTACGTACGTTAATTTTATATGTTGTATATGATGTGACTTCCTTAAAATTATCTTCAAAATTAGGTCTTCGAACGTCGCCTGATACGCGTTTATATACAGTATTCCTTTTCAGTGGGTGAGAACCCTTGTCATATTAGCTGGTTATGAATATAGAGAACCTTTATGTGAAGGTATCCAAAGGCTAGCTAGACAAAAGGTTTGGTAGTAGGTCTGAATTTCAATGCACGCATAGAGAAAATCTTTGATTGAATTAAGAACGAGTCAGGCCAAATTTCAACAATTTTCTGACCAAGTTTCAACAATTTTCTGTGTTCCTGAAGTTATGAAACTGTATTGCAAGTTCTTCTGTTGTTTGCTTAGTATTTTTCAAATCTGAGGTTTTCAGAAGCTCAGGACTGTCAGAACTTGGTTCTTCACGTCGTGTGGAATCTTCTAGAGACACCATTTCCGATCGAAACTGACCAAATCACATTCGGAACATCTTGATACTTAAATCTTCATTTCCATTGAGAGAACGAATAATCTATACCACTTCCATTGGTAAATATGACTTTTTGAATACATACAGAATAGAGTGTCTCATATTGGCGGAAGATAAACAGATATTTAAAGGTTAAAATGGCGATACAACATTTACAATCTTTGATATTAAATAATATACAAAGAAAGAAAAACACATTAGATCGTTAATTAATTTCCAGCCTTAAAATAAACATTATAAATTTATAAAGATATATTCAAGCTTTAAAATCCTTTACTTCATGATTTTCCGCTGTTTACTCCTTATATCATTTTTATTGAGTACAGACGACAGATTTTATCGAAGATTATATAAACGAATGTTAAGAAATTCTTCTGACATATTCTATAGTAAATTTAATAAAACGACCAAGACAAGAAAAACGCAACTATCACAAACTCTTCAACTCAACAGTATGTTTTTAATTACTTTTCCTCTTATGTCCATAAAACTCACTAAATAATTTTCTAGATGGAGTGACCCTTGTAAAGGATAAAGATTTCTCAAGGGAATTAGATAATATCTGATATATTGCAACTTTAAAATATCTTTACCGCCGCCTAAAATAAACTGCCATCAGCGATTTGTTCCGTTGTTAACAACTTGAATTCGGCCTTTCTGTCTTCTCGTTAATTATTTAACATAGCGCTATTCAGAACACATTCCTCCTCTTCCTTCTTCTCCTCCTCCTCTTCCTTAGTGTCATTAGAGTCCCTGTGGTGTTTCTTTGTATAAGGTTTATTTTTAGCCTTTTCATTTTCTTTATATAATCACTCCATTGATTTACATGAACTTATAATGACGTCATATTTCTAAAGCCGATATAAATACATCAAAATGAGGCACCTCGGTGTGGTGTAATGTTTAGCAAGCGTGTCTCGTTGAAACACTTACGACTGGATAGTTAGTTCGATCCTCACTGGGTGCCTCATATTTTCGGCCTTGTGACATATCTAAGCAACGCTTAAGAAAACAATATAAATACATCAAAATAATATAGGTATTCCCTGTATGTAAGTCGTGTATACTCCGTTGTCACGTATAAAGCCACAGCATCACCACAACAGATTTTAGCGAAGGGTTATCCATACCAAACAGATTTTTACAAATTAGATTTGCTAGTCCAATGCTAAACCAGTTTTGAATTTAGAAGGGTTGGTAACCGATGCTAGAGAACCCAATTTCTACTGAGATTTACTCCACAACTGGAGGCGGAGAGAAGAATATCTGTCCTAAAAGTATTTGCGCAAAAGCGAACGCATCAAACTCCTCCGGAATTTGAACTCGGTACGTCGACTTTCGTCTGCGTGCCGATAATCACTACGCAATGCGCGCATCTTTTCCGGCTAATTTAAATTAAATAAAAAGAGTCATTATTTCATAACCCCGTCATGTCGATATCTATTGCGAAAACATTTCAGGCGAGCAATCTTGATGGTACGATCATTAAGAAACTAGAAGTTTAAAACATTAGCTTTCATATTGTATAGCAAATGAATATATATATATATATATATATATATATATCATTTGCTGGTATATATATATTCATTTGTTGGTATATATATATATATATATATATATATATATATAAATAAATAAATACGTGATTCTATTCTCATCTTTTAACAGAGATGGACCTCATGTTATCTTAAAAGGAAAATAACTATTTATATCAGTCAAGCTCTTCGCGTTTGTACCAAACTAGGCATTTTCTCTTGAGATCTAAACGCTAATGGGGTCACCGACTTTCTACATTGCCTTTTGCCATATCTTTCCAATCATTAATCGACACGCTGAACCACATGGAACTGTGCCAAACCGTATGCAATCACTCTAATTGCATTACCATATGAAAGCTATTATCTAGATGAGATTAGATAAAATCAGCTCCACACTTGAGGTCTATTTATGATGGCTTGCTGACAATGTTGGCAGTACACCTTATATATAAAGACAATTAACTGTTTAGCACACCCTTATTTATAGATGGCTAGGTTAGATATTTACACGTTCTGATTTTATTGTCGCAAATAAAGTGAATAGTTGTGAACATCTGTGGTTAGTAACAAAATCTATTATTGTGCCAGGAATTTGTATTTTCTTTCTCCTACCGGAAGTGAATTTTTAGGATATTTGTCAGTTAACTCTTTGATTCTGTGTAACTATCATTATTGTAGAGAATGAATTGGGCGTGTCGTTTTTAATTCCGGCCCGATGCTGTTGCGTTCACTTCACGCTAATGACATTGAAAAAGGCATGTATCCAACGAAATCCAGCTATCGGGCGCTCTTGCCTTGCGATGGCAACCGGTTTAGGAGAAAGATAACGCCGTATATAAAAGCACCCTTTCGATGAAAGAGCTCACTCTGGATATGTTGTGCAGACATAACACTGCTGCTATCGCTGCGTTATATGTGGTGCCTTTATGATTCTAATGGGTTTGGAGACTTGTATTTTCTCTTAGTAGATATTTTGATTGACTTTATCTGTTTTGAAGAATTTAGCATGCAATATATTCAGGATATCATATTTTCTTTAATTATATTCGGTATAATTCGGAGAAGTATTACTAGATGCTTATGTATCGGTCGTTATCGCCAATAGGATAAAGTAAAGCAATATACCAAGATAAATAAACAATAAATAAATAAATAAATAAGGCTTTAAATTCTAAAAACACATGTAGGGACTAATCAACTCCATGAGAAATTTAGTAATGCCTATATGTTTTTGGCATTCATTAACGTATGCTTGTCAGCAAATGAAGAATCTGTGATGCCAAGTACTAATTGTATAATCCATGAGCAGACAATTATAAATATGAAAATATGTAGGTAGTGTTTTAACAGAGGATAAATCATAGGACATTGAAATCTGAAAGTACATTTGGAATAGGGACAGACTCTTTCAGAAAGCTAAGGAAAGTTTTAAGAAACGGACAAATTTCGTTAATATGAAGAAAAAAATTACTGAGCTGTTTTAGTAATCAGTTTCTCTCACATATATATTTTAAAGAAAAACAGACCACTTTAAGGTACCATTATAATAAATTATTTCACCAGAGACCTTTTAAGGACGCCGGATCATCAAATAGCAATTCAAATATATATATATATATATATATATATATATATATATATATATATATATATATATTTTCGATCCAGGCTTGAAGCAATCTCATGTCTATCCACACTGATGAGCTTCTATACAGCTAAACAGTCTGCCTGTGGATGACTATATATATATATATATATATATATATATATATATATATATATATATATATGTGTGTGTGTGTGTGTGTGTGTGATGGAGATGAGAATGCCACTAAGGCGCAGGAGACTACTGGGAGTGAAAGTGAATGAAAATACTTTAAAAAAGAACTGGAAGCGTGATCCCAAACAGGAGCAAGGGATAAAAACCCAGTGAGATATGGGAATCGGACGATAACCGAACCTCTCTACCCATATTGAAAAAAACAAAAAAAAAAAAACAAAAACAAAGAGTTTAAGCTAAGGCCTCAGGCGTATCGATTTGAAGTAGACATTACAAGGAAACAACGGATAAACGTCGTTGAGAATCCCGGGGAGGTGTGTGTGTGTCTGTGTGTCTGTGTGTCTGTGTGTGAATCAGACGATGGGCCGTGAATGCTGGACAATCTCTTCAAGAAAGAAGAAGAAACTTTAACAGCAATAATGTGTTTCTACATAATGATGCTGAGAATACCATGAACTGAAAATTTGAGCAACATCAGTGAGATTTAAGGTTAATAACAAAATGGACAATTATATCTAGGATCGGAAAGAGGCAATTGAAGTAATGAAGAAAGAGGTTATGGCGAATTTGGCACTCACAGAGCACCTTGAAGAGAAAAGGAGAGAGACGAAACCAGCAAATGACCTACCCAACGAGCTTGTATAAATACTTGGCAAAACTGTCTTCACGAAAAATAACAACAATACAAAACTTACTCACATCTAAAAAGTACAGGGAGTTTGTAGAGTGTCATGGTCGCCAAACTCTTGAATGTACAAATTGCATAAAAGAAGAACAATACATTTAGTATGTAAACAGATATATCAAATATATTAGGATTAGTTTAGGAAATGGTTTTAAATAGGTATGCATCCTTTACTTATGGCAGATATCAACGCAGGCGTCCCCTCCGTGGTGGTCGCTTCTCGGATCAATCGTCTTTTTACTTTACGTAAATGATCTGCCTAAGATATTATATATACTGATGATACAACGGTATACCCGTGCACTTCCGAAACTCTAGATGGCCATAGATTGGCAGCTGATCTCTCCTCTTATCTAGCTCTAACATCAGACTGGTTACATTCAATGCTTCGAAAATAAAACTCGCTGCATTCCTTCATCGTCGATCGAACCCTGGACTACCACCAGTCACGATGAATGGCCCCGTATCTTGAGCGACTATTTGAGCCTCAACTGATCCAGAGCTGTAGTGGAACTGGTATATACGACCCATCTTTGAATATGCTATGGTCGTTTCCCTGTAGCGTTCCAGTAAGGACCTGACTCCTCATGCTATTGTCTATCTTTACAAGAGCCAGATCAGACCTAAAATTTAGTACTTCTGTCATATATGAACGAGTTTCCCAGTTGTCACTTCCCAGTCTCTATAGAGTCCAAAAACATCTCCCCGTTCTTCTGAGTGATAGCTACTTCAATGGAAAGTGTTCAGACGAACTACATTCATTAGTTCCATGCTATGCTCATTGTAGAGAACAGCTCTCTTTCCCTTATCACTCCATTGATAAGACATATGTTTCGCTTGAGCAGCTTCTCTCTGGAATCGAAAAATTTATCATTTTGCTATCACTCCCAATCCCTGTTCTACCAAGTATTTAAAAAACTTGTTAGATATGTCCTGCACTATTTTCTCTGCCTTCAATATATCCTATCAGTCTCTTTACGATGCTAACTTGTTGCAGCTGCCCAGAACAAGTCTCATTGGGCGCGTTTACATTTTTTATACAATGATATCTACGCTGTACAAGGCTGAAGAGCCACTCAATGTACAGAGTAAGAATCACAGTTTATGCAGCCAAATGAAGGTAATATATGATTCAAAGGAGTTCAAGGCTTTAGTGACTGGGAGAGAGTATTCTTGTGAGTCGGTTCCACAAAGTTCGGTTCGTGGGAAGAAGACGGTCGAATTGAATTTGCAACTCATCACTAGAATACGAAGGGTTGTATGGTGGGGGAATAATTTGTCACTTACAAGTAAAGGAACGATAGTCATAAAATCGCTATCATTTAGCATAAATATGTAAAAGAAGGTATTAAAAAATACGCAACATATTTTAAAAGGTAAAATAATATCAAAAGACCAAATTGATTTGTTCTGCTCTTACTTTAACGTGTAAATCTATACCCCCCTTACGTCACTTTAACATGACGCCATTATTTCTGCTATAAATAAACTGTATTTATAAAACTATAATTGTGGAAAGTGAAATTTTCACTAGAATATCTTGGAAATACATACTTTTTCCAAAATGATACCAATAGTTGGAAGTGAGCGTGTGTTTAACCTACACCCTCTTGAAAACTTTTACATATATTGTAGACATTTTACGTAAAGTTCCGTGTTTTCTTGATTTCATTGAAACATTTTTCTAATTTCCAATATAATTCAGTGAAAATTTCACCATGTAAAATGATAGTTTATAATTATAGCATAGATATATAGAAAAAAAATTTAAAGTAACGATAGGAGGATATGTTTACCTTGCGAAGTTTACCAGTGAGCATTACTCGTTAAAAAAAACCCTGAAAGATGGTTGAATTAGTTGAAGTTTACAGTGCTTGAATCAACATGTTACGAATAATCAACATTATTCAACGCAGACTATAATTCAAATATTCAAATCAAGTTTTGAAATTCATTTGCACCCTCTTGATTATGACAATCTCTTTGATGTCCGACGTGCACATAAATTAAGCAAGTACATTAACAGTAGAGAAATAAGCGAAGACAACACAACTGGATTGAATTTTAGATGAATGAGATCGTGGGGCAAATGCAATAAAATATCGCTAACCGCATCAATGGTAGGTCTTACTCCAATAGGCAGGGATGATTGAGATATGGTGGGATTGGAAGGGAGTCATCTAAAACGAAATTCTTCCAGAGAACGAAATGATTGATTTCAACTCGTATTCGTCATAGTTACACTAGGTGGATACAGCAATAGATGTAAACCTTGCGAAATTAAAAAAGCTAGACGTTTTGATGACTAGACAAGTTTACTCATTCCAGCGCTAGTTCAAGTGTAGAAATACTATTTATTTTATTCTTTACAGAATTATCTTAAAGAAAATATATTTAATTCTTTGAAAGACTATGAAGCCTACTTAGTAATTTTTTTTTTTTGATGAGAAAGTTAAAAACTTCTGGTAATATGAAAATATAAAGTTATATCAAATTTGACAGTACATGAAGGTTTTCTCAATAAAATTAATGTTTCAAATTAATAAAAAAAGAATTTAAACTTTATTAATCAGTCGAATTATCTGTTTGAAGATTTTCGTAAGTTTTTTTTTTATTTTTTATTTTTCGAGAGAACACACCTTAAGTAAATGAACTGAATAATTCTCAGTGAGAGTGTTTAATAAAATATTTTTCTGGAGAATTAATTCATGCTTAACACAAAATATGTTATTCATTATTATGACTACGCGATTAAATTAACTTTAATTTGAAATTATATTTTAGTAAATAGTTCATACTAAAATAATTATTAGCTATAATATTACATATTTGTGAAACGTAGAAAATATTCCCAAATACCTCGCTATGTTTGATGCTTCTTCCTTAAGGTTAATGTTAGAGTGAAGCCCGTTACATCTGTTTGCTTACTCAATGTTTGTGTTAATTTTTAAAACTTTCCCGCTTTTTACTAGTGTCATTATCCTCTTTATTGAAGCATGTTTGTATCTTGTGATCGCGGTTTATCAAGATTTTGTGGTTTATGAAAAGC
>CAHIKZ030003604.1:857500-877500 GCA_903632075.3 Acanthosepion pharaonis | reverse complement strand
ACATAATGATTACCTTATCAAACGTATTCCTATATATATATATATATATATATATATATATATATATATATATATATATATATATATATATATATATATATATATATATATGTGTGTGTGTGTATAAAAAAGTATAAAAACCGACTCGTGATTGATGGGAAATGTCAAAAAATGGCGGATGTAGGTTGATGGATAAAAATGATGCAAAAACTTTCAGTGCTTTTTTATTATTTTTTATCTGAAAATAACACGAAGCAAAACTATGGCAAATGAATAACTTAGGCGTGTGAGTATATTCAAAAAGAAAAAAATGATATGGTAACCTTATGAATAAATAATAATTTTCCTGGATAAAAAAAAAGCAGAAAGTTCCAAATAACAGGAAAAAACGATTTGAAATTAGAGAAGAAAATGATCTGAAATTGAATTTTGAAAAATCATGAGACAATATGTCTAGCCTTTCTAGCTGATGTGGATAAATATATTATATTATTGATACATCATCGTTTATGAGATAGTGATATGTTAAAACGAATTATACGTTTTTAACTATTTAAAGAACACCTGGAGAAAAAGAAATTAATTCATGATAAAAAAATAGCAATTCTGGGTTTGCTTTAATATCCGATTTCATTTGTAACCCTTGGAATTAAAAAGGTAGAAAAAGCATTGGATATTTTACAAAGCTAAAAATTAATATTTTCGCTGTTTATAAAAAAAAACACACATAATGATCATGTAATAGATTTCATGAATAAAACTTACTAATAATTTTAATGATATCTCTACAGATGTAATTGCACATTATATTGTAACAACTAGATTAGGTGTTACAATATTTAGGTCATATGTAACGATTGACGTGTGACTGGGGATGTCCGTCAATTCTTTAAAATTCTAAATCGGAGGATGGGAACCTAACGCATCAAACATAGGTACTATAGGCCGAAAACAAAACAAAAAGGAACAAATTTAAGACCATCTCCCAAGGAATACCAAACAAAACCTCTCGCTCACCCCCCCACAAAAAAATCAAACAAACAAATTTCTGTAACTCGTAATTTGGACACCCTATTTACCTGCAACTAACCTGCCTAAATGTTTCGCAGGACAAGGACTAGGAGTGATAACAATAGGCAAAACTTACTCAGAGTTACAAAAGCAGGAAGATGTGGAGAGGCATGATCGACAGCATCCAAATGGTTCACAACATATAGAAGAAAAATAGCACTTTCATTACTCTTCATTTTATCGTAGTTATTTCGATAATTTGAATCCGAAAGAGGTTCGGTTTTTACTTAACCCACTAAGTGTTTTGTCTTCTTTATGTGACCTAGGCGATGATGGATCTCCACAACTTCCTACCCTTTGTAGCTCTTAAACTTTTTCTTTCTGTTATTTCTCCTAAACTCTATCCAACATCCATTTAGTCAAATGTTATATGTTTCTTTCCTCTTGTCCTTTATCCGTCCCGTAAGTACCAAATTTTCCAAGGCGTCCTTCCTCATTATGTGTCTCAGAAACCTCAATTGTTTATTTCCGATATAAAATTTTAGTTTTCTTTTTGCTTCCACTTTCTCCAAAACTTTGTCTTTGTTCACATATTCGATCCATGATATCCTCAGCATCCTTCTGCAGAACCACATTTCTGTTGCTTGAAATTTACTCTTCATACCATGAAATAGTTGATAATTTGATCCTTATTATGACACATTATATTATCGTTAACTTTAAGAAGAAGAATTAGCATTCCAAAGACCTTTGTATTTTTGATGCTGTTGCGACAACGTTTCGTTCAATCCATTTGTCGGTTACATATTTCGCAGAAAACGAGAAACTAATTTCTGGAGAAATAAGATATTTCCGACTATTCTTAAGGATTAAATACATAAAAAAGTACTAAATATTAATTCTTCGAGACTCTGGGAAGAATATCAAGAAGAAAGTTTATCGTTCAAGAGATATTTGAAAATACGATTTATTGACATACAGTAATTTTCTGATGATAAGACTTTACTATATTTCATTCATATAATTTTTATAATTAACAATATAATCTTGTATCCGTGTACAAAACAAGTATCTTTAAACAATTCCAAAGAAAATTTAGGCTCGATTTTATGCAATAGTATGTTTGAAAATTCTGTATTCACCATTTATCACTTGTAACCTCTATTCAGGAAATATGTATTAAATTTGCAATGAGATTAATAGATTACTTTTAGAACGGGGCTCATTCACTTATGGAATACTAACTTCTTAAGAAGGATTTTTTCCGCGATTTACGTCAGAAAGCTTTCCACAAACGAAATTATTGCAGACCCCGGATCAACCGCGGACCTGATCAAATTACCGACCGAAAATATATCTGCACAGGTCGCATCCCAAATCAACGATTTACCCATGTTAAAAGGGAAAATGGTAATGCCATCAGCACGGTCGAGGACTACTGGTTCGATTTGGGAAGGGAACCCAGCTTCATCCAAACCTCTTTTGATGATGTCGTTTATTGCTGCATGCCGGCACTACGACGACAGGAGAGAGGATGCAAACCAAATTCATCGATGGAGGCTCCACATTTGCATCTGTGACGCTCACATAATGTGAATCCAAGACGGAACGCAACTCCGACTCAAGTGCACTCATTCATCTGGAAGGGTACCGGTAGATGAAGAGGGCACTGCGTTGAGTCAGGCGCCACTACTTGGTTGTGAAGCAGATAGTAGAGAGGTGAGGCGATGCTGATCCAGATAGAGCCTCAAATTCGTAAAATTGGCCTCGCATTTTATTTTATCCCAGCTTTTTTGTTTTGATGTTTCTAGTGGTATAGAAAGTAATTCTAATAGTTAAATATTCTTCTCTTTTTTTTACTCCTGTGGCATTGGAGACTTCAGGGGTTATTGGCCCTCTTTCGATGGCGTTCCTTTGGAGGATTGGCGTTTCGATTAAGAGACGAGCCTCGTGAAATGGAATGGCTCCGGCGATGGTTCGAGGTAATGCTTTCTCCATCATTGCGGCTGGCAGAGGATAGAAAAAATGTTTATAGTTTCTGGAATTGTCATCAATGATCAACTGAACTTGCTTTGTTTTAAATAACGTTATAACTGGGACGCATTTACAATAAAATTTAACAATTATCGCATAGCAAGATAGAAATCCACGTAAATAAAGTGAAATATGAACTTTAAATATGTCTTATATTATATAGAATATGTTTTTTTTTTTAGAATAATTGGTGATTCAACTTATCTTTACAATTTAGTTCAATTTATGAGAACAATAAATATTTTAACAGAAAAAAAATAAAATATTGATTTATAAAGGAGAATAAATCGCACGGATTCTATGTCTCGTATCTCGTCATGCCTCCCGGCAGCTTCCTATCTTTTGCAGCTCTTAAGTTTTGTTCTTTTAACATCCCCCTCTGATCATCTTCCGATGTCCAATCACTTTTGTCAGGTAGGAAGCTCTCTACCTTCACTATACCTTTGGCCTTCCATATATCTTGCGAGTGTTATATTTTCAGAACACATCATTATGTGTGTAGTCTTATGGCCGCGTTACGTTGAAACAACAGTTCTTGTACGATCAGCGACGTTAAGCAAAGTCGTGACTTGTCTGTACCTAGATAGGCGGCGTCTTAAGAAAAAGGTTGTGTAATCTTGGATGTGCGGGTGGTGTACTGGATAATGACTAAGAATTGTTAATCAAAGAGCTGAGTTCCAAATCTAGTTGGGTTCGTTATATTCTGTGCAATTACCTTGTGAAAGGGTATGAATCTACTTCTCCCACCTATGGGTTAATTAGTAAAACTTGTATCACGAAAACTATCATTATCTTAAGAAAAAAAAACAAATAAAAAACAGCGGTAATAATATTTAGATTTTGGCATTAAATGATCCTACAGGTTGATATGCCGCTAAAATAAAAACAACAACAACAACAACAACAAAAACTTTATATGTCCCAGAAATGTTTACCGCATTTTTTTAATTTTGAGTATAAATTTAATTTTTGTTACCATTTTTTCTTTAAGTCTTTCTCGTTGCTTACGTGATTTGTCCATGTTAATCTTAGCATCCTTCTGTAGAACCACATTTCTGTGGCCTACATCTCTAGGGAAATATTCCAGTATTCACTCTCATAAAGGTGGATTTGTATTAAATAGCAGTCATGAACTATTTTATTAGTTTCTAACGATATTTTCCTGCTTCTTAGCATCTTGTTTATTTGTGGAAAGCATCTTTTGCTACTTCGGATGTTAGTGTCATGTTTTTCATCATCTGTTAAAACACTTCCCAGATATTTAAAATTCTATACTTGTTTGATGTTAAGATATCCAATTCATCATTCGCATGTTGCTTTTTTTTTCGTTTGCTGATTACTTTAAGACTTATTTTGACAATTGTTGATAAGTCCTTTCTTCTGGCATTGCTTTACGACCTTGCTTAGGATCCCCTATAGTCGTCTTTCTGTGTCTGCTTACATCAACGTGCCATTGTGCCTATTGATAATAAATTAGGGGTGTTTTAATTTTATTTTTATTTAAAAGAATTTTTTTTCGCAGTTTGGAATGTTTAAAATTATTACGATTATATTCTAACCAGCATATATGAGGATCACACATGAAAATCGAATGACATCAAGTTGTATCTCATCTACTGTCCTGTCTTGTGTGAGATACTGATTTGAAAACTTGCATTAATATTCAAATTCTGCAGTACGGCTTTCGAGAATTTTCGTCTCGAATTTTGAATTCATACGCTATATGTTATTTGTGTTGTTAGGCAGACTCGACAAAGAGTAAGAAAAAGATTCGACTTCTAACTGGATTTATTTAACCTATACAGCGAAACGATCCGAAGAAAACTACAAAAATTACTACTGGCATCTTAACAACATGAGATGCTAAGATGATATTGGGTTGATGGTATAGATAGAAATAATAATGTAAGAACTCGTAGAGATGTTAACAAAGAAAGTGTGAAGAAAAGACTATGATTTACATGAATACAGAATATATGGTCATCAGCAAGAGACTCGAAGATGATTCGAATTGGAAACATCAGAATCAATTAAAGGCAGGAATTTAAATTGTCGGATGTTGAGGAAAGAGACTGTTGGACTTTCTGGGATACATTACGAAAACAGGCGGCTTAGAAAAGTTTTTACGAACAGGACATATTAAAAGGAGAAGTGTTAAATAGAAATAGCCCATTAAGTAGTACATGATGTATAGTATGGGGCTTCTATCGTCCTGGACAATTTACTTTTCAATGAAGAACAGATTAAACAACAGAAATATTCTACTGTCGGATGCTGAGGAATAAGACTGTTGTACTCTTTAGGATACATTATGAGAACAGACGGCTTAGAAAAGATTTACATTATGAAAACAGACGGCTTATAAAAGATTTACATTATGAAAACAGACGGCTTAGAAAAGATTTACATTATGAAAACAGACGGCTTAGAAAACTTATTACGTAGAGGACGTTTTCTCACCGGATTTATTTAACATATACAGTGAGACAATCCGAGGAAATTGTACTAGGATTTAATATTGGCGGCCATAATTTAACAACATGAGATATGAAGATGACATTGGGTTGATGACGTACTTGGAAGTAAAACTGGAATAACTCGTAGAGAAGGCAGCAAAGAAAAGTGAGAAAAAAACAAAAAAATACTCACTGGCTACATCATACTTTCGGCCTTGTGTCACATCTAAGCTACGCGCAGTGAAGCGCTATATTTAACCTATACAGCAAGACGATCTGAAGTAAACTAGAAGACATTGCATTTACTATTGGAGGCCATAATCTTAACAATGTGAGATATGAATATGATATTGGGTTGGTGGCATACTTAAAAGTAAAACTGCAAGAAATCGTTCAGAAGTTAGCAAAGAAAATGAGAAGAGAAAACTATTCATGAAGACAGAATATATGGTCGTCAGCAAGAGACCCAAAGATGTGAGTGTCGGACTGGACATATCAGAATCAAGTAAAGGCAGGAGTTTAACTATCAGGAAAACGTGACGAAGAGACCCGAAACTGCATTAGAATATAGAAAAATGCTTTCAAGAAAATAAGCGTACTATTAAGACATAAGAAGTGAACGCTGGACAATTTCTTTTTCAATGAAGAACAAATTAAATTAACAGATGAATCCCTACACCCATCTAATTTATTGGCTATACGTAGTTTTAGGGCTCAGTCTAACCGTTCTAATAGATGCCCATTGACCATATAAGAATATTCATCCTCCTTTTCCTAGGTCTTGCTTGTTTTTTTAAGTCTGCTTTGTGTCTCGTTACGATCCTAACCGCAAAATCCTAGTTAGGAAATCGGTTTAGTCGCCCGTCTCTGTAGAAGTTATTACTGGTGTACATGATACCAGCAACACTCATATAGTGAGCTGACATAAAATTATATGACGTCCTACACATTAATTTTATGAAGACAGAAGCTGCAATCTGCAGCAAGCGAGTCAAAGGTGTGAGTTTCGATTTGTAAACGTCAGAATCAAGAAGGTACAGACATTTAAATATCTGGCTTGTCTGAAGTAATGTGGTCAATTAAATTCGCTTGGATAGGTGTTGAGTTAGTTTGCTTGATTTCACGATGTGTCAACCCTTGTAGGCTTATTTAATGTCAAATTTTATATATAGTACGCTACTAAGATTGAACTCACTACTCAGAAATATTGGTCAAACAGACTGTAATTATAGAATACTTGTATATATTTGCATAATAAAAATATTGGAAGAAACATTTAAACTGCAGGGTCCAGAATCAACTTATATCGTTGTAACGTCCAAAGAAATTATTAATTAATACATATATAATCTTAAACAAAACTTTCATACAAACAAGTTAATTATTTATTTATTCGGTTGAGTTGGCTGGGACATTCACGTGTCTATCACGCCAACCATCACAGTCCTGCTCCAAGGTCGAAATGTCATTCTGTGTCATATCAAAGGTGGTCAATGTAGGTGGTTGCTGGTCGACCAACTCGTCTTTCTCCATGGTTAGGTGTCCAAAACAGTAGATAAGGTGCTAGTCCTTGTTTAATTTTTTTTTTTTTTTTTGTAATTTGTGGTGTTGGGCGAAATTACCCCTAGCACAACCTATTCTGTGTTTATTTCCCTAATTCCCTATGATAAAGAAATCAATACACCACGGTATTTGAATTGTTTAGTATTTACTAAATACGCATTTTGAATTTTTATGATGGATTCAGGCTATGTTCCTTCATTGCTTTCATTCCAATTCCAGAAAGGAATAAAAATGTGGCATTCTTCAGTAGTTAAACAGAATACGAACAAGATATTTTGTATGAGAAAAACAGGGCACCGAATAAAAGCAAGTAAATCATATTATACTCTCAAAATCGAACCCATACAAGAAATTGAATAACGTAGGCTGGCGTTTTGATTGGACAACGGAACAACGGAAAAAGATTGAGCGCAACTATTATCGTCAAGGGAAGGATAACATGTCAAACAATACGAACAACAGACGAAAGATTTAGCTGCAGCATTATTTAACTATTCAAGAGTGGGACGATGTAGGAATTGTGAAATATGATCATGGTCGTTGATGTAAAATATGAGAATGATCTTAAAAAACCTTTGAGATTTGAACCAAATAGAAAACATAGGCAAAATACAATATACAAAATGCAAAAATACTGTGAAATAGTTCTGACTGCAGAAGAAAACGCATTCATTTGTTTGTGGAACTTACTACCTACTAGCTGACCCCGGCGAAAATAATAACAAATTATATAAGAAGAAAATATAGAGATACAATAAGAGAAAAAAATAAGAAATTAATAAAAGATTTAATAATAATAATGATAATAATAATAATAATAGTCAAATCGATGTTTCTTATTCTGCAATCAATTACGATATAAGAAAAGAGGAAGAAAGGCTCCAAGAATAATCGATATACAACGCCGAAGTTTCAGTTTTTGCTATCGTATTTTTTATTTTATTTATTTCGTTTCTTTCTCGCTGCAAATCAGATAAAACTAATGAAATTGCGATAAAGTGAATAAGATTTGCCTTTGTTTATTTTAGAGCCAGATTCGATCTGGTAGCCTGTCACTTGTTACTTGCAAAGCTATTCCAAGCCTCAACCATCCATTTCATGGAAAATATTAAAAAAAGAGAGAAATATTGCAACAAAATAATTCCCGTATATTTTCTCAAATATTGCGCATACATAAACAAAAAGTGCACGGTCGCAAACGCAAACACACACACAGATATATATATATATATATATATATATATATATATATATATATATATATATATATATATATATAAATGGCGAGTGTCTGTACAAGAAGAAGCGGAAACGCTTTATATCAGATCCTTTGCATAAAAGTAACATAATGTTCAAACCTAAAAATATTTGATGGAAATTTCTTCTTGTTCAGGCCAGGAAACATTTTCACATCCCAACATCACTCTCTTTTTGTGCCTGTATATATATATATATATATATATATATATATATATATATATATACACACACATATATATGCATACATACAAACATACAGAAATAAATAAATAAATAAATATATATATATATATATATATATATATATATATATATATACACACACATAGGGTGACTGAAAAGAATAACTCACTATTTTATGTATGATGGTCTCTGGCGTCTTGTAAAAATTATAATTAGACAGGAGAGTCAATCATACATAAAACACAACGTCCTTTGCAATCACCCTGTATGTATATTGCGCGTGTATCAAAATACTTTTACAAGATGTTGGGGTGGGGTCCAACACCCAGACAAGGACACAAGTCCATATATATATATATATATATATATATATATATATATATATATATATATATATGTGTGTGTGTGTGTGAACACAAATCCTTTTGAGCTTTTAAAGATTACATTAGATGTTGTTAAATGTACAATCCAAAATACTATCGAAAAATAATTTTACAAATTTGTCGCGGGGAGTTTCTGGCACCAACATAATGTAAAAATTTCATGAAGACATATTTCCAAAACGCCATCAACACATGTACCTCAACCCAGCAACTCTGTTGCAGGAGGATGCTGCTCGAGCTTTTAGGTGGAAAATACGTGTCTTGTGGGATGTTTATCCCACGACAGATATGTCAAATTCGGAATGTGAGTTCTGATAATAAATGAACAAATAACAACAAAACCCTATGTTTAAACAAATGATAAATATGTATTAACAAAATAATGGTATACGTAGTAATAAAATATTTTTGCGTTTTACAAAACAATAAACATGAAAAAAAGAAAGCATTTAAACCTGTGTAGATGTTTGTATAGAAGTAAGTGTAAAATGTGTGATAGAAACATGTATATATAGGCCTGTGTACAGAAAATTGCAAAAGTCATTAGAGGACCAACGAAAGCGAACCCTCCTCAGTGGCAGCGTTCTTATCTACGTCCGACTACATCCGAAAGTTACAAAAAAAAAGAAGAGCGAGTACTGCCTGTCATACACTTACGGAGCATCTCCTAGAGGCAGTGCTTTTTCGAAAGTAAGTGGGTTAACTCCACAATACTCCTTTTCCGATGTGGAGAATTTTATTTTGGTCATATGTCCATAAAGTTTGTGGATGTTGATTTTGTCCCTCGTAGCGTGAATAGAAGAAGAGTTGAACAGTGTAGTTGCGATGTGTGTTTAAAAATGTCTACTAAAATATACTGTGTAATCAAGGTATTATCTAGTGTGTCAGAGTCATAGCACGCCTTGGAAGACGTGTCGATAGTGTAGAAAAAGAGGGTTCATCGGTTGGTATTAAAAAGTTGTTTTCCAATGTTCTACGTTGAATTGATTTGGAAGGATTCGTTTGTTCGCTGTGCGTGGATGATATTGCGTATAAATTTTTAATATAAGCTTCGATTGGTAAAGTTGTTGAGTTGATGTTGGTTCTATTGCGGTAGCAATAGAACCAACATCAGCGAGTTAAAATATGTTTGCCAGAACCTTTGAAGATATCTGATATTATTGTCGATTATGTATATTATTAAATCGTACTTGCAGATTTCTTAGTTTGTTCGTGTTGACATCTTTGAAGAGTGAAAAGAATCAGTGAATCGCCTTCGGAATTAAAGTTGAAAATAGGGTTGACTTCCATGGTGTTAGTGTCGTATTTTTCATTTTGTAATGTCTGCCGGTGAATGAAGAAATCAGGCATAATGGACTAAGAGAAAGAAAGGTTCAAGGAAAAGACATTACAGATGAGATGCGTGCTGTTTGCCTGCTGACCTTGCCATCTCAGTAGTAATTGCAACGGTCATTAGAGATTTTTTGGAGGGTTTGCGTGTTGCAAATACGAATATAGACTGACTTGGAGAACATCTTGTCTAGAGAGTTATATCATGCAAATGTGTTTTAGAGTTTTGAAATTTACGATTTCTCTCTTTATATAGGGTCTAATCACAATTATTTTTAACTGTAATTAGTTTCTGTCGAAATTTTCCGTGTCCGCTGTGCGTTGTAGGATAATTAGAAAAGTTGGTCGAAGTTTTTTTTCATTGGCTCTCTGTTTGAAAAATGGTTTAAACGATATATGAGAGTCTTATATTTTTTTGTGTTTCTGTGCCCAGAAAAAACATATCATGTCGTGGTCAGCAGTCTGTTGCGGGAGTATGTTTGGTAAACTTTTATTAACAAGGGTTTGTAAAAAATCTTGCCATGTTATTATTTTACTATTCAATGTCCTCACCAATATAAAATTAGTGTTATTAAAAATTTCATTATGAGCGCGCAAAAGAATTCATTCTCTCGTCTGGTTTTCTTTAAAGAACTTAATAGCGTGAAACAAACGCTTGTTCATAACGGTTTTCTAAACCATCTTATAGATTATAATATTAGACATTTTCTTTCTAAGGCAACATGTAGTAACACCGAGCACACATAAAAAGCAATAAAATTAACATTTTCTACAAAAACCAAATGTATAGTAACTATAAACAAGATGAATCTTCACTTAGAAACATCGTAAAGAAATACACAACTCTAATGGACAAAAAATAATTATAATAATTTAATTATTCATTGCAAAAATTTTAAAACCGTTAACCTCATCATCAAATAATTTACCTGCACCATCTAAATTACAGAGAACCAATATTTTTACGAATTTATATCTCCCTTAAGGAGCTGTGTTCCTGACCAATCCAAATTTGTAAACAAAAAAAAAAAAAAAAAAAAAAAAAAGAAAAGAATAAACGACACAGCGTAAGGAATGAAACTGAATGAAAGAGTCTAGGTCGTGTGGGCAGAATCATCGAACTTAAAGAAAAATGAAAAAAAAAATGTTAAAAATTATATTTCATTCCTACATCTTAATCGTTTCCTATACGTACATAATTATAATATGTGCTTAATTAAGTACGCTTTTCACTGTATTTTTAAATTGCATAGTTTCTTAATTTTATTATCATCATTTTCCTGTAGTTCTTAATGCTTGCTGTTCGATTCTTCTTTCAAGGCATTTATATAAAACATAACTCTCGGTTAAATTTCTGTATTTCTTCAGATAAAGACGGTAGTTTACTTATTGTTTATCCTGTGTTGTTTGGATTAACGCTTTCTCTAATATGAGGTTATGTCAAGATGTTATTGAGTTATTCCGTTTAAATCAATAATAACAATTATAAGACATTTATGCTATGACAAGAGCAACAATACGTCGATCCTTTCTCTTCAGATCCTTTCGTATTCTTCTTTTCTGTTTCAATTTTCTTATAACTTAATTCAAGGACATCAATGTAAATTTGATCCGTAATAAGTACAGTGCATTTATCTTTTCTATTGTAAACGATACTCCCATTATTTATTCCCTCTTCACATTTGAATGTTTAAACATGATATATTGCTGCACGAGAATAAGCCAATCGTACTTACTATACAAGGGAGATAAGCCAGTAAGCCAAGTATGTGAAACAACTATTAAACATATATTAACCGAGTGTTCAGACATTGCTCTCTCAAGACAAATATGCCATAAAATAAACAACATATATATGCTCTTCGAAAAAGAAAAATGGATGAAGATTTAATTTCTTAAAACAGTGGACATACACCAGAAAATATAAATCAAATAATGTCAATATAACCAACTTTTCTACAAAGTGTACATATGAAAAAATACATCAATGAATACACACTCACTACAAACTCTTTTTACAAAAATACGTCAATGAAACCTGATCTCCTACAAACTAATTTCTTATAAAGAATGCATATTCAATTCATAAGAATCTATTCTAAAAGTTTTGTCGGCATTAATTAACCTATTGAGGTTGATATGCCGAAAACCAAATCAAACCATATATCAACTAGACATACACAATTATTTAAAATTATTTCATTTGCTGTAATTTATCCCTAACAATACTATACCATCTTCATGTGAACTAGTTATTTCTTGAATTAATGTCTGTTATATTTTAACATGGCACATATTCATACTCTTTCAGTTTTCAAATATCCAGTGTTATTCCGTTTTATTTATTCCAATCTCGTCTTGGACAGTGTAATCGTAGACGTTTCACTTAGAATATCGAAACTTTTTATTTTGTTTATTGCACTCGACTTGAACCCTTGTGCTATCATTTTTAAAAAGAATAAAATATTTTTTTGCTTTCAGTTGACTATACTTGAGAAACTTGAACCATTAATACGCATTTTGTGGTAACACTCAAACAAAAAGAGTGAGATTAATAGACTTTTTCTGTGGTCTCTCTTATCACTAGATGCACTGACAAAATAGCTCGTCACTGGCTGATGTTGAAAACGTCAGCGAATATGCTTTGGGGCTAGGTGATTCTTGCATAGCCATTTTCGATATCAACCATATCAGCAGAGTAAGGATTAAATTTCCATTCATACACGCAGAAGTATTACAAAGCAAATGTACATCTCTGTTTTTAAACGCAAGGTCTATTCAGTGATGCAATAGGTCCGAAATAATTTATGGTCATGAAAATATTACAAAACTGACAGAATTTTAAGACCTAGAAAAATGACATTGTTGAAGGTTTAGAATAGACACTGCGATCAGAAATATTCATTTTTTTTTTCAAAACATTTTCAAATACTATGGATTAAGCACTCCAGATCAAGAATATAGAAATAAATTAGAACCTTTTGTAAAACGTAATATATAGGTCGAGTAAATTCTTTGTAAATTCATTCCACTGAATCAAGCCAAAATATAATTATTATGAATATGTATTTATTTATATACTGACTGTTCCGTTCGTAGTTGGAAGGGGGAGTTAAATCAACTTAAGTTAGTAAATTTACAGATGATTGCTTACCTTAGTTGTTTTAATAATCTATATAAATAAAATATTTATCTGCATTTAGACATAATTATTTTCAGTACAAAATTAACCGTTTAATTTACCAGTTCTTTTACTCCTACGTTTATTAGGTTGCTCTTATTTGTTCAAGACTTTCATGTGAAGCACTCATCTACCTTTATCTATTATCTTGATGTTGAAATACGCTCTGTCGTCGCCGTCTTTGTCGTTTTGTTGCTACTTTTTTCTTCCGAGAGATATTTCCATTTTACTGATATATTAAACACATAAAATGTTTAACAGGGAAGTATATTGAGCAAAAGGCGATTTGTATCATGCCAGGATTAATCAATGAATCATAGATACCAATGAAGGTCGAAAGACATAAAGAGAACGAATTAATTAAACGGTTCATTGGTCTATGTTTTAGTTATGAATTTTTTATCCCCGCTTTATTGAATCTCACTATATTGTTTCACGATTTATTTTCATTGCATCTCACTATTACACACTTTAACAATTGCCATCATTTAGATGGCCCAGATAACGAAATTAAAAATAAAAAAAATTAAAAAATGCAAATTTTACAAAATCACGTGGTATGATTATATTTTTTGACATCCGTATGAAGATCAGTTTATAATGACTTTTCATAAGAGCACCCGCTTCTTATCTTTTATAAACTTGTAAAAAAAGACAAAAAAAAACAAAACATTTTTTTAAATTCGTAGTTAGAATTCCAGTCAAATCCATTACATGCACTTACATGCTAATAACCTAGGGGAATGTATGAATCCTTTTCTTCTCCCAAGTCGCAGGACAGACCGGGTTCTATAGCCTTGGATGGCAACTGGTTGTTATGGAGTGGTTTCACAGTGGAGGCTTGTATTTGTACTAAGTCGGTCCTAAAATAGGTTCGACGTACAAAACGTTAGGAACTTGATATAATAGGTAATGACGCAGAGAAATCTAGTTGTGGTCACTGATACTTTAGTATCCGACTAACGGTCGCCCGGCATCGACTGACTGATCCACTTCCCTGAGCGATTCCTACTACTCCTACTTATTATAAATGGGAGAGTCTATTAACTATAGAATAGTTGTGTTCCTATGGATTAAGCACAGTGGAGGTTTGTATGTGTACTATTATTTGTGTGGTCTACCACAGAAAAAAATGACAAACACCTGCGGCAAAAAATCTTCCTCGTCAGTCATGTATCGAAAGATACAGGATCGCCTAAGCTTATATCATGCATGGCACATAATTGACTGAATCTAGATGACTGTTGTGTTGTCATGGATATCGGTCTGGAGTAGGAATTCCAATCGAGTTTGTTAGATTCACTTACGCAAAAAATATCCTTGGGAAAGATATGAATCCATCTCTTCTCCCCCCAGCTATGGATTGAAGAGTAGGACAGACTTGGATTTGGTTAACAACCAGACTACCGCAAAAAGAAATGCAACCTATTTCGTGAAAAAATCTGCCTCGTCAATCATGCATCGATAAGATACATGATCGGCCAAGCCTGAATCCCGTATGCCAATTAACTGACTGAATTTGAGTTGCTTAATCTCAGCTTTCTGGTTATTTTTCTAGTAAGCTGTTTAACTAGGCCGAATTCAATTCACGATCCACGTCTTTCTTTTGAAATGGGAATCTGACTGCTCCTCTTTTGATAATATTCATTTCGCAATTTTTTTTTTAAAAGCCAACATATGCTAATCAATCCGTGAAACCATTTTGTATACGTTATTATAA
The DNA here is from genome assembly GCA_903632075.3 of Acanthosepion pharaonis. NCBI lineage: Eukaryota > Metazoa > Mollusca > Cephalopoda > Sepiida > Sepiidae > Acanthosepion > Acanthosepion pharaonis. The sequence continues at coordinate 862,380 of CAHIKZ030003604.1, read as the reverse complement.
AATATTTGCAGAATGCAATCTCTGTCTGGATTTCTGGGCTGAGGAGATACCAAACTTTTAATATATACATTCAAAATAATGTACTCATTTTTGTTATAATCAAAATATTTCGGCTGTCGCACTCTCCGGCTTTCTTCGAGGGTCTGTTAAATCGGGTAATATTCAAGGTCAATTTAATCTACGTGAACAGATAATTGTCTGAATGTGTCTTCTTATTACTGCTTAGTAATCACTCAATTTGTTTCAACTGAAACTGAATCTATAATATCCAACCCTGGAATAGAAATCACGCTTAATCTCTCACCAAATTCTCGAATCGACGTTTTAATCTATCTATCTATCTATCTATCTATCTATCTATCTATCTATCTATCTTATTTATACAGTGTGGGATGGATAATTTGTCGAAAGTATGCGGAAACGAAAATAACACTGACATCTCATTTTAACAGATATTTTTACCAAAATTACAGAAAAATATCTTGAAATAGTAAAGAGTAAATATATTCAAGAAAATTGCCTTTGACGACTACGGAATCTCCTGCAAGTCTTCTGGACGGTTCTCTTGTTTAAGTTGGTGAATGCTCTCATAATCCTTACCATCAGTTCATTTTTGGTGTTACAAGGAGTCTTGCAGGTCGTTCGCTCAAATGCACCCCACACATCATAATCAAAGGGGTTGCAGTCTGTGAAGTTAAGTGGCCAGATGTAAGCCGTGTTGTAGCAGAAATTTTTTGACAGCCATGACTGGATCCTCCTACTTGAGTGGCATAGTGCAGACCCCTGTTTCCAGATATAGGCTCTTCCAACATTCACACTCTTGACCCAGGGCAGCACTATCTCCTCAAGGCACTTGATGTAGGCCTCCGTGTTGAGTCTGAAGCACTCACCAGCAAATTCGGGTGTTTATTTGTTTTATCAAAACGTAATCACCATTAGATCCTTCAAACTCTTTCTGAATTATCTGCATTGTTCTCAGACTGACACCCAAATACTCTGACATATTCATATTGGAACTTCCGGCCCGAATGGCAAGCAGGAAATTTTGCTGTCTCCAAATTTCTGGCGGAGTGAATAGCGTCATGGCGTTCTTTTTCTCACATACGGGGTTCTACTGAGCCCACTATACGGTGCAGCCGACAAAAACAGGTAATTACCCAATGCGCAGGCGCGAAGCTAAAAATATAATTAATTATATACAATTAATCCATCACCCCCTGCATATATATATATATATATATATATATATATATATATATATATATATATATATATGAAAAAAGGATAAACACTAATATTCCATGGTCATAATTTATTCCATTGGAATCGTAAATACGATCCAATTCATCAGACCTACAAATTCTAAAAGAAAACAGAAAAAACAACTCCGGAAATGAAAATAGAATTTAGAGAGAGGGTAAGTATGAGAGTGTGGGACGAATGTTAGAGTTAAATAGAGGGAAAACAGACTGAGTTTCTTTTTCTGTTTCCTTTTTTTGAATTTGTAGGTCTGATGAATTGATCGTATTTACGATTCCAATGGAATAAATTATGACCATGGAATATTAGTGTTTAAGGGTTTTATTATATCCTTACTCTGTCCTGGACATTGAGTTCTACCTGGATTCTATCCTCTTGAAATTTTTATTCATAAAATATACATGTATATATATGCACCTATGTATATATATTTACATATTTTATGTATATTTATATTTATTGCTAATATATATATATATATATATATATATATATATATATATATATATATATATATATATATATATATATATATAAACGAATTCGGACTCTGTAAAGTTTTTGGGAGTAAGGATCTTGCAGCTCCAATGCAAATATGGCAACAATACACAATTGGTATGTGGTTTGAACTTCATAAACATAAAGCATGACAGAGTGATCGACTGATTGGTTTGTTTTATCAGGTGTATTAAAAAAATTGTGGTAAGGTAGATGAATGCCAAAAATATTTTGAATTATGTGAATAATTCTTCATTTTTGTACCAGTGAATATTTTAGTAACACATTTTTAGCCATAAAACAGATTTTTCTAGATACAAGTCCTACCATTTAACTCATACCTGAATTGATTTATTCATACTTTTCCCGTAAGTGAGTGTAAAGAACTAAAATGGAATTCGAATAAGTTCTTCGATTTGTCATTCGAAGTCGCCACCCATTACACCATTAGTACATCCTAAAGCATGACAGAAAGTGTCAGGTGTCTGGAGTTGGACATTTTCCAGCATCTTTATCTATGGATCTGCTTTATCTCGTAATAAACGAGGCCTCTTGAATATAATGTCATTTTTCGCTGTTCAGTAGACATTCTTGTAACATCGCAAAAATAAGGCGTTAAACAATATTGAAGAATCAGAAAAATTTATTGAAGAAAGAAAAATTGAAATATATCCTAATGCAAGAATGTCTTTCTGAACATGAATCGTTAAAAGAATCAATTCAGGATATAAAATGAAGACAGTAAATTTTGGTAGTAGCAGTCTAATAGTTTGGGGGCTAGATAAAAAGAAACCATGCAAGAAAGTTTTTAAAATCGATGGAATAGTGAACAACGAAATATATATTATTGTGTCATGGTTATATCTTTTACCAGTTTTATTAGAAGGGGTAACATGCCAACATGGCGGAGAATCTTGCTGTAGATCGTGGCCAACGAACCTTCTTCGTATTTAAACGCCCTGCCATATGGCTACATTTTTTTTCACAAACATATTATGGTTATAGTCACGCCATAACGATTGCAATATTTAGTGCCCTGCCACGGCGCAGTAGTGTGCTGGCAATTCTCTTAAGTGTGCCGTGAAATATTGTCATTTCTATTGATCGAGGGCTCAAAATAAAACATTTGACGGCACTCATACATAAATTTTGGATTTCAATACAGAAGGGATATCCCATGTTAACCAAAAAGACTTTATTAGTTTTGTTGCACTTTTCTAATTTTTACTTATGTGAATTAGGCATCTTAACCCTAAATAACATCATAAATAAGATACAAAAAAGATTACACTCAACTGAAAAGAAATGAATGTCTAATTTTCGCACATTCGACAAAATATTGAAGAAATCGCAAAAAAAGCATCAGACCATCAGGGATGGGTATATATATATATATATATATATATATATATATATATATATATAAAAAGTGAACATAGAAGTCAACACTTAGAGGCGACAGTCTGTTTCATGCTATATGCAATCGTCAGGCCACATATGCTGTTATTTTTCTCGGCTATTTATATATATACGGGTTAGTGGTGCATTGTGGGTATTCTATTATGGCGGTTATTTTTTTTACCGAAGTCGCTTTGTTTATTTATTTGGGTCAAATTATATTGCTCGTTTTTATTTTTTTGTTTCTTATTTTATTTATTTATTTATTTATTAACGTAGTAAAAATTTGTTTATATCACGTATTTAACAGTTTTGTTTTGGTCTGAGAATTTAATTACAGCTATTTGTTCAATTTTGGGGTTGGTTGTTGTAGTTCATTCTAACTGTTATTTTTGGCGGGAACATTTTTTAATTTAGGATTGGTTTGTCTATTTATTTGCTTGGATGAATTTAAGTCAATTTATTTGTATATTTTCTCTTTTCGGTTTTCGGTTTTTAAGCAACATAGTATTTATTTATTTTATTTTATTTTATTTTTATTAGTGTATTTGTTTGTTTTTATTTTATTTTTCCCGTTTTTCGATTTTTAGGTTACGTCGTAAAAATTTATTTTCATGCCTGCATTTTGAGATGAGCTCGGATCTTTTATTTAATTATTTATTTTGGTCGGGCAAAGTAATGATAGCTATTTTTTCCTCCAAGCAAAGTTTGCAAGTTTTTGATTGGTTGTTGTAGGCTGATGACTTTTTTTCCTTATCTTCCAATATATTTTTGGTGTGATGTGCGTTTTGTTTTTATTTCCCAGATATACTTAGAAAGCATAGTACTGTTCGCATATTTACTATTTGTGAACGATGTTTTTTGTGTGTATAATTTCTTTGCTTCCAGGGTCCTTCAGTTACTCCTATGTATACTTTTTTCATTATCTGGTGATTTTTTCGTGGCTTGGTATATTACGTTGTTTTGTAAACGATTTCCGTTTAAGGGAAATTCGTTCTTTATTCTGCAGTTGCAGGTGGGTTTAATTTGTTCGTGTGGTTTGTTGATAATTTTCCTATTGTGGTTTTTTATTATTTGTGCCATGCTCTCGGTGCAGCTGTAGCTGATTTTTACTGTGTTTTTGTTGAATATCTTGTGTAAGGTGCTTGATTCTGGGAAGTGTTTGTGTAAGAGTTGGAAGAATATTTTTCCTACGTTTGTTTTTACGTTCTTGCTGTACGGTGGGTTGAACCATATGATATTTCTTCTCCTGTTGGTCTTTTTTGTATTCTGTGGTGAGTATGTGAGTATTGCTGGGAATCCGCTATCTTTTAGGGCCGTTTCGTAGTCTTTCTTAGCTTTGTTAAATAGGGATTCATTGGAGGAATTGTCGGAGAGCCTGCGGTTAATCGATTTTGGTATCTGTTTGATTATAGAAGGCGGGTGTGTATGTAGAGTGGTTTATCGTTAGGTTTTATGGATGGTTTATATGTGCCTTCTCTTAGGTTGAAGGTAACATCTAGGAAATCTACTTCGTTTAGGTTAGTTTTTATATCTATGTCGAATCCGTTGTTTTTAAAAATCTTTATTATTGTTTTTCTAGTTTTGTCTGTGTTTTGTTTGTTACAGTTTCTTAAGATTATGAGACCGTCATCCCTGTAGAGTCCTGTGTCATTTTTATCTATTATTTTGCTCAGTTCGTGTAGTAAGTAAATGCCTCTGATTTCGCATGCCTGCACCGTCAA
>CAHIKZ030003604.1:840000-852500 GCA_903632075.3 Acanthosepion pharaonis | reverse complement strand
GAGCAACAGTGAATTTTGGGAGAGATTGGAAACAAAAAGAAAACTTATACTTAAAATCTGGAAGAGTCAGATTAAATTTTGGGGACATTTAATGAGGAAAGAAGGCTTTTAAAATCTGATACTCACAGGACAAACTGAGGAAAAGAAGGACACAGAAAAGCTGAGCATAATATACATGATGGCATTGAGCAAATGGATACTAGAACAAATAATAAAAAATGATAAAACTTATTAAGAGTTACAAATGACAAGACGGCCTAGATGGCCATGATTGCCTTCGTCCTTAAGCAACATCTTACTTATTATAAAACGCAGATTGTGTGTGTGTGTGTGTCTGTACGTTTATATATTGGATCGGATTTCCTACATTTTTCAACCGATTTCAACAAAACTTTACAGAACTACGTAAAATTACCTTGCGGTGGTTCTGACAGCGCCAAAAATTGGAAAAACACAATTGTTCTTGTACGAAATCAATTTGAAAACACGATTAAGAGGCATCGCTGTCGAGAATGAAAGGGGGACAACTCATATCGAGTTATACATATTATAAAACGCAGGTTGTTTGTGAGTATGTGTCTGTGTTCGTTTATATATGGGATCGAATTTCCTACATTTTTCAACCGATTTCAACAAAACTTCACTTTGCGGGGTGCAGGTAGTGTTTCTTATTGTTTTGCACAGTTTTTTCTTTATTTTTTACATTCAGAATGCTTTAAAAATTCCATTTGCAAGACAATTGTTTGTAATAAAATTCTATTCAATCGATAGACTCATAACGATTGAAAAAAATGCTTGTGTTTGAGTTTTGGTTTGACCAATTCGTAAAAAAACAAAACAAAAAACAAAAAAGAAAAAAAAAATTAAGATATGCGTGTCCGTCAAACTTAAACAATAATCTTGGTCAATTTTATTTTTCAGTCTTTATGATGGTCGATACTTGATCTATCTCTTACTGTTATATCCCCGGGCAACGTCGGGCTCTACTGCTAGTTGCACATAAAAAGAGAAGTATGTAGCTTTCCCATGCCTTTTATAGAAATAATTTCATGGCAATTGTTTTGATAAGCCTTGCTCTGTGGTACATAGACTTTACGAATTTAACCGCAGTGTTAGATTGGCAACATGGTCTCATCGTTTTACAGTTGTATTGGTTAGATGTAACCGTAATTTATTTGCTAACAGTTTCTCGAACTTCTCTTACCGTTGGTCTCGCTACAGAATCTCAAAGAACTGTACCTAATAACAGAAATATCCTTACATTAATACTACAAACAGAAACAACAACTAAACTTGATAGCACATGTAACTCGAAGGGAAAATAATTATATAATCAAGATGTTCCAATGATTTCGATTAGAAGGTTAGGAATGAAACGCTTATCAATATTGGAAAGAGCCATAACAGCTACTGGACTTGAGAAAAGTATTTTCCTCATAAACACTTTTAATAAAAAAGATTTTAACAGGCGGAAGCACTGCTGATGGCTCAATGCGTTCCAGGTAACTTTGATTTTTAAATATTTATATGCAATGTCAATCGTTATCTACTGTCATCTTGACTCCTCTTTATTGTTTTCGTTCCTTAATAACGTTTCTCTTTTTCTTATTCTTTCACACTCAGTAACACCTTGTGCCTTAACAGCCCTATTTCATTGATTGAGGTGCAATGATTTAAAAAATAGACGTTCGTATATCTTTCATATTTTGTCATCTTTTCTTTTTATCAAACGATTTGCTTTTCCGTTTTAAATATAAATACGTACTCATCAGCATCATTAATGTATAATATTATGACTTTATTATTTCATTATAATATTCATAATCATAGATCATAGCGAACGAGTCATTTGATCAGAGAATATAAGGGCATATCTAAACTATTGTATGGACATATAAAGGGAGGTAAAATGTCACAATAAAAACCCAACATGACATTTTAAGGATTCAGTAATCAAGTCACTTTTAAATCAAATCAAACGAATGGTACTTCCGATCGATTAAAACGAGCAAGGATATTTACAAAAAGAAAGCTTTTTGAAGAAAAGAAGCGTTGTTACGAAGTGAAAACGGCAGTAAAAAAAGGAAATGTCCTTTGGTAGTCACAAAATTTTGTGATATTTACAATCGTATCTAACTCTCTCAAGATTGAGTGATCAGTTTTATGTGTCGCCACAAATTAACATTTCCAAAATGTCTTCAAGCAACCTAGTTTCTCGGGAAATATCTTGTCCAGTTTGTAAAAAAATAATCCGAAATAACTAGATATATAAATTCTCACAATATCAAGGTCGACATCAATAATCTTTTAAAATGGGTTTTGTGGTGAAATATAATGTAAAACCCTTACCGGGCCTTATTCAATAAAAAAAAAAACAACAACTTATGTTTATTTAAATTTTCTAGCAAAATATTTCAATTCTGTAGGTTATCATTTATTTTGCATTCAATTTTAATCATATGCATTTTTGTGATGCACTTTTAAGATTTAGTGTGAAATTAATTCAACTGTGAATTTTCAACTGTAAATTTTCAACTGTAAATTTTCTTAATATATATATATATATATATATATATATATATGTGTGTGTGTGTGTGTGTGTGTGTAAGTGTTTGTGTTACGGATAACCATGCTCGATTAGCATTTCCTATATATTCTCATAATATATACTTTTTACTTCTTCCTCTTACGTTTATACAACAAACTCATTCAGCAACCATCTATAATGGGTGCCTCTTGCGCCTTGTATCCGTAAAAATTAAAGAAAAAAGAAAACTGAAATATCATAATGAATGCCTGATTTTACGTTCGGCAAGTATGCATGAAGACATATCATAACCAATTACCCGTTGTTGGTTCTCAAGCATTCGCTTGTTAGCTAATCTTATGGATATGTTATGAGCACTTCGATGGAGTGCAATGGCTAGTAAACTTGTCTCGGTTACGACTGAGTAGTAAGATCGATCCATAGTGGGTGCTCCAGAATTTCAGTCATGTACTACATGTAAGCTACGCTTAGAACATTATCTTGGCACCTCAAAGTGGTGTAATGGTTAGTAAGTTTGTCGCTCTAGAACAATTATAAATGAGTAATCAGTTCGATTGCGCACAACTTCGACCTTGTGCCACATCTAAGATAACCTTAGTAAATAATTTAGTACACCTCAACATGGTGCAATGGTTAGCAATTACGATTTATATTAATGAGTCATATCATCGCTTAGAACCCATTGTTTCTGTTTTGTGCCACGTCTGAGCTATGCTTTAACCTGATGTAATGGTTAGCAAGCTTGCCTAACTTGAACAATTACGGGTGAGTAGTGAGTTATATTCACACTGAAATGCGCCACACTTTCGGCCTTGTGTCACATCTAAGCTTAGGAAATCTTTTAGGGCACCTGAACTTGTTTCGCTAGAAAAATTATGGCTGAGTACTGAGTTAAATCCTCACTGGGTGCCTCATATCTTTCGGCCTTGTGCCACATCTACTCTACGCTTAGAAAATACCCTTATTAATATATTATTAGTGTTATAAGATGCTCCTCCGCACGAGAATATTCTGTTGGATACCGATGAAATGTGTGATGACCTCCACCATCTGAAAGCACTAATATAAAAAAAATCTTTACCAGAAAGGCTGTAATTATATTTTATTAAATAAATAAATCTATAATTTTTTTTCTCAGCGTGTTGTTATAACTCACCCGTACTTATTCCTGTCTGTATTTATACGCTTCTGATCTGTTAGGTAGAATTCCTTGCTAAGTTGGTTACACTTCCAATTTATATATTTTCTATTGCCTTGAATTCAATCGATTCTAGCTTTAATATGACCAACCACGGCTCATTGGTAATGCATTCCAGTTATTGGTTTTATCTAATTCACTTTTGAGAATCTCCTGCTGTCTTTTAACCAAGTGTATCACATATTATCTGCTATATCTCCTCCGAGTCTCCTGACCCACCTTCCAATTTTCTTGCATATTGGTTTAGTTTCGCTACGTTCCTCTTATTTTTTCGTTCCCTTGTGCTCTTCTTGACACGATGTGAAGGCATTTCTCTTGTCTGAGTTTCCTTCCTGTTTGAGTAAATTGATTTATATTATTTTTAGCTCCCAAAGATTTGACTATTGTTTGGAAATAATTTTATAACATTAATTCGAATTCTTATGCTAGTCTTCGTAAAAAAAAAAAAAAAAAATAACCCGAAACCATATTAAAATATTCACCTATATGGTTTTTTTTTTATTGAGGTATTTTTTATATATTTTTTATATATTTTTATTGAGGTATTTTTAATCTCTATATTTTTATTAAACGAATAAATTCCATATCTACCATTTCAATCTTTTTAAAAAATACATTGTCCTATGAAAATTTCAGAAATAAATACATTATATATTTTTCTTTATGTATTCTTTAGCAATTCCTAAATAAATTTAGGATATTCATTTTCCGTAATACAACGAGTATATTCCCTTGCACGCAACAAGTTTTCTGTGGTTTACTAAGATATAATATAAGCATTTTCAGTCTATGATAACAATCAGAAAGGACAAACCATTAACTGTGAGAATGCGAAATTCATAGAAGCCAGTAGAAATGACAGTTCATGTTTTAATGTATATGTTTATGACGTTAAAATCAAGACGTAATGGTAATGGTAATATTAGCTGTTTCCCTATAAGGAAACATTTGGCAGTCATTGACCGAGCATCCACTAAAATTTTCTGTTGAAACTTATAAAACAATTTTTTGGGGGAAGATAGGTTTAAACATTCAGTAACTGTTATTGCTCTTTTTTGAATTGATGGATGTTTCCTTCCTAACCTTTTATTTGAAGTCCTGTGGAAAGTCAACATCTTATGTCATTATTTTCTCTTCGGCTAACATGTGATATTTATTTTATTGTTGATGCTGTTCTTAGTTCTTAAGTAATGTAGCTTCTGATACTTAGTAGAGTTCTTCGTTTGTGATTCTGCAGCGCCAGTCGACAACTTTCAAAGAGCGTTGATCTTTGCAAAGACGTTCAGGTTACACTCGCTCAAACTGCTTTCTAAATCAAGCCCTAAATGGAAATCTATGGTTTTTACCGGTGGAGTAATGGATAGCGGCTAGGAGTTCGAATTCCAGTCGAATCTATTACATACGGTATGAATCCTCTTCTCCCTGCCAGCTATGGATAAATAGCAGGACAGACCGGGTTCTGTAGTTTGGGATGGCAACTGGTCTACCGCAGAAAGAAATGACAACCTACTGCGGGAAGAAAATCTGCCTCGTCAGTCATGTATCGAAATATAAATGATCGCCTAAGCATGTATCACGCATACACATAACTGACTGATGGTTTTTTACACAAAATTTCGCACCTCCATCAATTTGTTCATCAATCCGTTGGTACATTTCAGATAATTTTTTAAGGTAATAGTTATGGTAATATTAGCCGTTTCCCTATAAGGAAATATTTGTCATTCATTGACCGAGCAGCCAGTCTTGCTTTCTGTTGAAATTTATAAAATCTTTCCCTTAAAACATTTTTTCATGACAGTAGTTTCTAAAGTCCAGTAAATGTTATAGCTCTTTCCAGTAATGATGTAGTTTTACTTCCTAACCTGAAGTTCTGTGGATGTCAACATTTTAATTATGTCAGTATTTTCTCATCAAGTTAAATGTGCTATCCATTTTAGTTGTTGCTGCTGTTGGTAGTCCTCAGGTGATGTGGTTTTTGTTTTCTGTTATAGTTCTTTGTTTATGGTTCAGTTATGCCAGTTCACAATGTTCGGAGAAGTATGGCTTTTACCAAGTTCCTCGGGTATCACTCGCTCAAAAACATTTAAACCGTTTTGAAGCGGTTGTGTACCGCTGACAGTTTAGATATTTCTGAATGTGTCTGGCTTCATGCATGACAGCCACATGAAAGTTACGAGGCTATTGAAGAACATAACTCGAGTTTTCATGTCGACGTTTTGATTTTGGAGCAATTTACGGTGTTGTGTGAAACTATCTCTAGCACTATTTAAAATTTCCTTTTCACTGTCACTAAATTTGTTATAACCGACCTATACGCCGAGATATTTGAAGTGTAAAGTTTCTGGGCAATGTGGCGATAGGCAGCAATAGGCGATGAATAGCCAAAGACAGATAGAAATAGCGAATGATGATTAAAGTAAAATAATAAGAAAGAGAAAGTTTTTTTTACAATCAAGTAATCTACACCATTTCCATTATTCGGATTTTTGTCTTCATTTGCACTGACATATTCACGAAGTTTCGGCTGTTGTACGGTCAAGCTTTCTTCAGGAAATATTTGTTGGTATTTCGAAGTGAATACAAATAAGAGAATGCTTAATTGCTATGTAATATTTAATCACGCACTTGACAGTGGATGTTGATCAATTTCCTCAGAGTTTGAAGAGATGATCGAAACGATAGGTGATTCTACTTACGAATGCAGACAATACCATGAATAGAACATATGGTTAATGACCGTGTTTTAAGGAATATTTCTTCTATGTGCCATGTTCGTAACCTACGCGATTATGGATGTCCACATTTCCCTGTCATTAGCGACCATCCTACTTCGAGTTCCGCCTTCCCTTAACATAAGCTCGTCAGGTAAATAGCTTGCTGCTTTTGCTTGTCACTTAGGCATTCAATATGTCTTGTGTGTGTCAAAATTAACTAGCCTTCTTTAGTAATTATTTGATCAAGAAATTTCAGCAGCCTCTTTTTTATTCTGTGTACAAATGGATATAATAGTTGCAATTTCTTTAAAGCTTCCACGATGCTTAAGCGCTCCGTTAATCCTATTCAAAACATCCTTCTGTAGAACAACATTTCTGTGACTCTAGTTTTCTCTTCATCTTTTGAGAAAATGGTTCGAAAATAATTGTTCGAAAACAATTATTCGAAAACAATGATTCGAAAAAAAAAAAACATTTATTCGAATTGTAAATCGTTTCAATGAAAATTAATCGAAAATAATTATTTTTGAACACTGTTCAAACAATCTTCTCTACAATATGAGAGGATTGATATTACATAGCAGTTCAACACAATTTTCTTTGTTTCTCACCAAAGTTTTTTTCAGTTTTAGTACTTTGATTATTTTTTTGAAGACATTATTTGCTATTCCAATATGACTTCGAATTTCGATGTTACCTTTCCCATCCTCTCCTAAGGTGCTTCCCAGATATTTTAAATGCTGTACTTGTTTGTTTTTGAAATCTCCAATTTGTAGTTTGCATACTGAGCTCATTCTATTTCCAACAACCATATATTCTGTCTCCTTACAGTTGATGTTTAATATTTCCTTCTCAGTTTCTTCTACCGCCTTGGCTACGAGGCCCTGTAATTTTCTCTCCTGTTCTGACCATCAATAGAGTCATCTTCGTATCCTATATTGTTTAAGACACCCAGCGATAATAATTCCATTTAGTGTTCCCAACTTAGGATAGCCTCACTGTCGAGATTGAATAAATTCTGTGAGAAGACCAATAATAATAATAATAATAGTAATAATAATAATAATCCAGTAGACTAATTGAAGGGATTCCTGGAAGTCCATACCTGAAAGAGATAAAAAAATTGTTCTGACAAGTACAGCCCACACTTTACGAAGGGCTTTATCTATGTATTTTTTTTTTCAGTGGAAAGTGTCAGGATGCTATTTCTAACCTTAGGCCCCTGGGCGGGACACGAAAAGAAATGTATAAACGCCAGAAATCAAAGGAAATAATAATAATAATAATAATAATAATAATAATATCGATGAAAAGGTAAGCTTCTTCATGGTCAAACAAACCCCGTACTTATCAATGACTACATAGTGTAGGATTAAAAGCTGAATCCGAAGGTTTTATTGTTACCGTAAAGGGCCAATGCTTGTTAACTAGAAATTACCATGCGCACATACTGAGAAATTGTGTCCATCCCAAAATGCAGATTATGTTATGAGTATTCAGAAACTATTGACCATCTTGTATCAGATTGCACAGTGTTAGTCCCAGCTGTATATAAATTTTTTCATGATTGAGTGGGTCAATATTTGCACTGGAAAATATGCCACTTTTACGGGGAAGAAACAGCAAGAAACTGGTAAGAACATTACCCTGTTCCAGTCACAGAGATAGAATCTGTAACAATTTTATGGGACTTTACAATACACACCGATAGAACAATCAAAGCTAATCGCCCAGAAGTCGTGATCAAAGACCACAACAACAGAATGTTTCTATATTGACATGGCAGTCCCTGTTGAATGTAATGTATCTTTTAAGAAAAAATAACAAGCAAAATACAAGTAACTTGGAATGGAAATAGCATATAAAGACATCAATAATTTCAGTTGTAGGTGGCGCCTTCAGATTGATTGGAAAAGGTGCTGATAGACTCAAGTGATAGGATTCTAGTAGCTCATGTCAAAGAAAAAAATATGTACTCGCAATTTCAGCTCACACACTACGAAAAGCTTTGCCTCTTAGGTCTTGTTTTTATAAAATTGATCAGTGGAAAATGTGAAGAGATTTCTGACTTTAGGATTCTGGTTGGGACCTGGAGGAAAATGTATATACAACAGAAATGAAAGGAAATACTACTACTACTACCACCACTAATAATAATAATAATGATGATGTTTACAATTGTATTTTTGAAAGCAACAGTTTTTATTTAAAAAAACAAACAAACTGGGATACAACGTATTTAATAAATGAAAAGATCTGTTTATATTCCAAACATAAATTATAGAAAATTGGACGTAAATTTTTAAGAATCTTAAATCAATCCCAACACATAATCTACTTCCATCACACTCGTGATGTTTCAACTTTAAATGGGTGCATATATACTGACATCGTAGAATGGTAATGGTAATATAACCTTTTTCCCAATGATCGAGCAGCCAGTACTATGTTCGGTTGAAATTTATAAAATCTTTCTCTTAAAACTATTTTAGCAGGAAAATAGGTTTCTCAAGTTCTGAAGCTTTTATCGATCATTCCAATATTCATGGCGTTTTCCTTTCTAACCTTCTGTTTAAAGTGGTGTGGAAAATTAACATCTTAATTATATCAATATTTCCATTCAAGTTACATGTGTTACCCATTTCAGTTGCTCTTGCTGTTGATAGTCCTCAAATGATGTGGTTCCTGTTATTTGGTATTGCTGTCTGATTGTGATTTTGTGGCGCCAATCCACAATGTTCAAACTATGATGAACTTTGTCCAAACATTCTGGCTTAACCGCTGAAAGCCAGTTTTAACCAATAAAAAAGCTATACACAATTTTCTTTTCCACGTCGTCATTAGAGTACCAATATGTCCTGTTTGCAGTTCTAGATTGTTTTTGTTAACAACTATCTACCTCCATGTAGTGCCTGTCAGAATTTGGAAAAACACTTTGCATAGCCAAGGCATTGCACTAAAATCAAGACGTTAGCATTACTCCTTTGAAATCATTCGCAGAATTTTGCAATAGCGTTTTTCTGTCACTAGCCCTGAGACCAGTTACTTCTTTCACTTTATTCAGATTCCCATCAGCAGCAAGCCTGCCATTAAGGAGCCCGTCACTAAGGTCTTTTTCACTAATATCTATAGGATTGCAATTTTTCAGCTGAGTTATCTGTTTTCAGCGTTTACATGATTTGCAGCCTTTCACCTAAAGATTCACTACCCCACCCGGGAAAACTTTCAGAAATTTCTTCCAATAACTGATATTCTACGAGAGCTTTTGTCTTTCTCTGTGCATCGATGATTGTATCTATTTGAATCAGAATTACAGATAGTATAAGTGAAGATAAACCAATAAAGTTTCCACTGGTCTCCAAGAAAGGTTTTAGTTCATACCTAAAAAAATATACGAACTTTTATTAATACTTATTAGAATTAGATTTTGTATTAGGTCTAGTAGTTTTATACTATATTAATATATCTGTTTCATATTACTATAAACTTGACGTTTAGTGGATAGTGGTGCTTGAGTAAACATATCTATGTTTTAAGTGTAATTGACCATTAACGGTTTGGATAATCGTGTAAATATAAACGAATCAACTCACGTTTACTTTATATTAGAGAAAACTAGTTTTGTAATTTTGACCGCCAGCCCATGAGAAATAGTACTACAAAGCGGGATACAATTTCCATTTTAAAGAAATCCACAACTCTTGTTATGCTACTTAAAATGGTACAACTGCTAACTGAAATATCGTGTTAAAAACGTAATTACTGAGGAATTAATAGATTTTCTTTTGATCCAATTATCTATATAATACTGAAACGGTAATCTTGTATGTACATATGTTTTTCCCCGAGATACAGTATGTAAGAGTATAAATACCTTTAACCCCTGCCGAGTGCAGTAGCAAATTTAATTAAATTAGACAGGGGTTTCTTGAGCTTGGGCTGATTTTTCTGCATTTACGATAATTTAAATAGGGGATTCAGTATTTGTTTACGATACATATTCTTATATAAATATGCGTACATAAGCAATAAATTGCATATTATATTCTAACCATTGAATTCACAGATTGGAAATAAACAATTTTACTTTACTCGACATGTTATTAATACGCAACAATGAGAAATTAGATTTTAAAATATATCGTAAACCCACAAGCAAAAACGATCTAATCAATTTCTATTTCCACCACAACCCAAAATAAAATCTGGATTAGTCATAGGATTCTCCGTAAGAGACCTTGCGGATATGAAACCCGGAATACCTAAATGACGAAGAGAGATATATTGTGAATACTTTCAACCTTCTCAACTACATACATCATTTCATCCTCAACGGAAAAAAACGAGCTTACGAAATTCACAGAGCCAAAGAAAACAGACACTACGATTAACATATCTAACAAAAATTACACAAAATTCATAAGCTTACTTTCCAAAACACTTTCTATTAAACTCGTAAACAAATTAGTCATCCCTAATACTAGCATCGTTACAACCACTTCCAAAAAAAAAAAAAAATGCATTGAAAACTTAATAATCTCATTATTACCAATTACAAACATACACCTAAAATATTACATCGCCATCTTTCTTTGAATCCATTCTTAAAAAAATCTAACTTATATCAAATACAAATTTCTAAAAGAGGTGAGCCATAAATTAGAACCATGTGACTCACCGCTTCGCAGACTGAGCGCACAAAGGTGAAGATAAAAATCCAACTAGAGACACACATTCACACAATTACCATCCGTTGCCCCTTAGACATAAAGAATCTTTACAAACATACATACACGTGTCTGACCAATGAGAATTTACACAAAAATAATTGAAAATACAAGTCTCTCATTTTGTCTGTTTTCACTCAGTTCCTGACGAATCGTTAATAAAAGGTAAACACATGTTAGATTTTGTTCTTTTATTTAACATCTGTCGAATCCCGATCCATATTTGTTCTTCACTTGATATTTAATTCATATATATATATATATATATATATATATATATATGTGTGTGTGTGTGTGTGTGTGTGTGTGTGTGTGTGTGTGTGTGTGTGTGTGTGTGTGTGTTAATGAATCATTCATACAAAAAGTAAATTCATAAAGTTAATTATATAAAATGGCGAAATCCCTTCACTAACTAAATTTTAAAGATGCATTAACCCACTAACCACTCGATGAATGTTATGATCTTTGCTTTTTAAAATTATAAACTGTATTAGGTTTTCCTGCAATTACCTTCGACGGGTCCTCCGGTGATCATCAGGCATGAAAATTATTTTCTTTTTGGTAAAATTCAGGTAGCATCCGAGACAAAAAAATATAATTCAAATCGAAAAATGTTCTTTTGAAATGTGTTATTGATAACAGCTACAAACTTGAAAGAAACATCCAGATCATTACAAGAAGGTCTCCATACGATAGATCTTTGTGTACTAAAAAAGGAAAATACAAAGTGTTTTCGCCATTTTATATCATTAACATTACTAATTTACTATTATATATATATATATATATATATATATATATATATATATATATATATATATATATATATATATATATATATATATATATCAAGGACTAAGACTAAGATTTCAGCGTTCAGATCATTAATTTAAAACATAGCTCAATAGAAAAATAGTGCCGTGAATATTTATTTATTATGCAGTGTTACATCAGAACATGCACATACCTATTACAAAATCTTGTTTCAACGTGAAAAGACGAAAACTTTTAAACGTTTCGTCAGGTGTGGAAATATATTCGGCAGAAATAATGTCCGATGAAAATTGATTCCTCATACATACATATATATATATATATATATATATATATAATATATATCAGACATTATTTCAATTATATATATATATGTGTGTGTGTGTTTGTGTGTTGTGTGTGTGCCGCCTTAACAATATAAATGTTAAAATGTTTGTGTTAATTTTTTAATTAAATTTTGTTCTGTGTTAATATATATATATATATTGAACAATATAATATTTAACGTTAAAATTAAAATTACAGATAAACAGTTT
>CAHIKZ030003604.1:797500-837500 GCA_903632075.3 Acanthosepion pharaonis | reverse complement strand
ACTAATTTTTTTATATATATATATATATATATATATATATATATATATATATATATATTTGGATAGATGTGAGTTTGTGACCTGGGTTTCACGCTTTAGCGATCGTCAGACAAACTGGTTAATTGAGAAATTCTTCACCAAAGCGTGAAACCAGGGTCACAAACTCACATCTATCCAACCAAATATGTTAGCTCTATCTCTGATATTGAGCGCTTTCTATGTTTGGTCTGTACCGCGCATATAATATATAAATAATTATACATATATATTTTATTTATATTTATATACACTTTCACACACACACACACACACACACACACACACACACACACACACACACACACACACACACACACACACACACACACACACACACACACACACACACACACACACACACACACACACACACACACACACACACACACACACACACACACACACACACACACACATATATATATGTGTGTGTGTAAGAGTTTGATGAATATTTTACCTACGTTTGTTTTGCGTATTTGTTGTATTTATGGCTTGAACCATATGATGTTTATCATCTGGTTGGCTTTTTTTTCCTATGTGGTGTGTATGTGAATGTTCCTGGGAATCCTCTATCTTTCATAGTCTTTCTTAGTTTCGTTGAATATAGTTTCGTTGGAAGAATTGTCAGAATGCCTGTACCTTACTGATTTTGGCATCTGTTTCCTTATAGATGGCGGCTGATTGGAAGATGTGTGTATATACAGTGGTTTAATTGGGTTTTCTATATGGTTTACATGTACCTTTTCTTAGTTTGAAGGTGACATCTAAAAGATCAACTTTGTTTAGGTTAACTTTTATGTCAGTTTCGAATTCCATATGACCTGAAAATTGTGTTTAGCATGGAACAGTCTGTCCACTTTGAGTGTTGACTTCAGTGTCCACTTTTATATTTTATATTTGCATATGCTCTATCTCTGATATTAAGCATTTTACCCCTTAAATATAGCATACCTTAAATCTATATTTCTTCATATATATATATCTATATATATATATATATATATATATATATATATATATAGATAGATAGATAGATAGATAGATAGATATTGCATAGGCAGGAAAAATTCCAGGCCAAACACCGATATTTAAAAACGTGCTCAATATATTGCTCTGAATGGAACGTGGAAAGCAGGCTAATATCATAAAAAATAATAAAATATTCACCTTAGTCAATACCGGGGTTTCAATCGCAAGATATCCTGAGGTTCTGAGTCAAATGACATTATCCAACATCCCGCAACCTGTTATTGTCACCGGAAAGGAGATGTGATGTGCCAAAATAGAAAAAGAAATAAAAAAAACACTTCCCTTTTTCCTTCTCACCCACTTCTCTTTTTCTTCTCTCACCATTGTTAAAATTCATCATAGTTCGTAAAGGCCTAGAATTCGTTTTATGTCCCTCACCCTTCAATATAGTTATCCATACATTTTTTTTGTTTTCATCTAATATTCCCTTTGGTGAAGAATTTCTCAACGGTCTGTTTTCAATTCCTTTTGCGATGTCTTTAATTATACTCGCCGGGTGATTGGATTTAGACATTACATTATTTAGCACTGTATTTGGTCATGAATTTGAACTCAGTATCTGTCATAAGTTTTAACTCAACATCTAAATATTAACAAATTTTCGTATACATCTCAACTGTTATTTTAAAGTTCATATATTTGAAGTGCTTAAAAAGCTTTTTTTTTTTCCTAATGACATCGTTGGCTCTTTAACTATCAGAACAGTGACCAACCCATCGTCGCTATATAGAACATGGTTATCTGTATGAACAATTTTGTTAATTTTTCTTAATATGAAGACACCTATCAGCTCTGAAACCTCGGCTCCATCAAGTGATTCTTGTGGTACATCAAAAGCACCTTTATTCGATGTTTTGATCTATGGCTTCTCCACTGTGAATCAAAACAGATTTTCGACAATGTAATATTATTTCAATCTGATCCGATGTATTATTTACAAAGCCTTTGACATATGGGAATTAAGTTGGAAAAAATAGAGCATATTAAGAAAGATCAAGTCTGGCATAACTAGCGATGATAGTTTGTAAATTGTGCCAAGCGGAGAAGTTGGCCATTGGTTCTTATATCTATAGTAAGCAATTGTTAAGTAAAAGGTCTGAGATAATGTCTAAATGTAGGAATATTAATAAATACATTCTAGGCCTTTACGGACCCGGATTAAAGTAATCAAATGGGGAGTGGATGGAAGCAAAAATTAAGAGAAAAAGAGAAGGTAGGGGAGCTAAAAGAGAGGAGAGAATTGTTTTTTTCTATTTTGCCATATCCCACTTACTTATTGGTGGTAATATCAGGTAGCGGGACGTTCGATAACGTAATTTGCTTCACCACCTGATGATATATGCAATAAATTTAGGTATGTAATCCCGACAGAGTTTTAAGTTATTGACATTTGGAAAAACGTTCATGAAAATATGTTTCGAAAATTAATATCCAATAATGCATTTCGTCTCTAATGGTTTCATAAGATGGCTAACTGAAAGATGTGTTGTGTGCATATGCATTTGTGCGACCTTAAAATTATTAAATCTGATATTATTTTTCCCAAGCTGGCGTTCCCCGAGACTAAAAAGAGAAAGAAAATGAGAGACTTTTCAAAAAAATCGTTTAATATTTTATATTTTCTGCTTTAAGAGACCTAGTTTTGAAATGGAAAATCCTTCAGAATGGATAGAAAATAAACGAAAGAAATTGTTTTTATACATGCATTCTTCATGAGGATAGTATGCAATAAATTTGGTTATGTAATTCCAACATATATATATATATATATATATATATTATAAATTAATTGATTTAAAATATGGTTTTTTCCGCTACACAGTACTAACCATGTATCAAAAATATTTTTGAAACATGGTTAGAACTGTGTAGCGGAAAAAACATATTTTAAAATCAATTAATTTATAATATTATGCTCTGTAAATTTACATTGAGCACTATTTTGTAAAAATAAAAAATATCTATAAGAACACCGGATTATATATCTTATTGTTCTTTCTTTATATATATATATATATATATATATATATATATATATATATATATACATATATATATATATATATATATATAATTACATAAATCATTCATACAAAAAAACAATATAGAGGTTAATGATTTAAATGGCGAGAATACATCTTCGCAAACAATTTCAATACGATACACCAACCCCGAACCTGTATATGAATGATATGATCCCTGTTTATAAATTCCAGTTTCATAAGGTCTTTTTAAGTTTTTAAGCTTTCGTCTGTTCCTACAGACATCCTCATGTATGGAAATAGATTTTTCTTGTTTTTTACTTCTCGGTAATAAGAGGACAACTAAAATAGAGATGTAATCCGAAAAATGCTATGAGAAATGTATATATATATATATATATATATATATATATATATATATATATATATATATATATAGTTGGATTGATATGATTTATCTGACGAACGCAAATACCGTGAAACCCAGGATGACAAAATCACATCAATCCAACTAAATATGTTAGCTCTATCACTGATATTGAGCGCTTTCCAATATATATATATATATATATATATATATATATATATATATATATATATATATATATAAAAAGTGATACTTCGGGAATTTGACACTCACTAAAAATTTCGAAGGCAAATGTAATAAATGGAGACTGTGGTCAACGAACCTGATGAACTTGCGTGAATAGATGGCGAAACGGCTGTTGGATAGGATGATAAAAATACATAAGTAACTAAGAATTTAAAAGGAGAGAGTCATCATTGCCAATGTTCTGACAACAGAAAACACGAAGAAGAACTGTAGTTAAAGTAGGTATTTATCCGCAAGCCAAAGACGTAACAGGATGTCCCACAATAAATAGCGTTTTAGCACTGGTGAATTTACTGTGCCTAGCTCAGATGTTTCTCAAGGCGGAAAATAAGGGTCATCTCACAATTCAACCGTAATTGATCTAGCGAGACACGCATATTAACCATTACACCACGGTGGAGTGTCCTAAATTATTTTCTAATCGTATATGTGGCGCAAGTCCGAATGTATGGAACACCCAGTTAAACGTAAATGATGCAGTGAGAAGAGCCTGTTAACCATATCGATGTACCTAGTGTTGCAGCTTAAATTTCCAGGAACCGGTTCTATAAAGGCAGGTTATATTTAGAGGCCTGTTCTGCTTATTTTCTTTTCAATTTCAGAATGGAAACACATCACCTCAGAGTATCAAAAATAATTAAGCCATTTTGATAATTAAATTGGAAACATTTGCTTATTAAAATATTTCATATTGAAATTCTGTTCTCATCATATTTCTATTCAGTAGTATGATACTATTTATCACGTATCCTCAGTTGTGTTATGGTCTCTTAGTTACATTCGAACTGTATCGCTGCATTCACAAAGACCCAATGTAAGGCCTATCAAATTTATGACTAGAAGATTTAAATTATTTTTAATTTCAAAACGGTAAGAGGCCTGTGTTTATTAGGGTTTCACAAAGCGCGCGCACAAGCTTAGATTAACTAAAATTTTATCAAGACCCTCGGTTAAGATTATAAGATTATTTTCGGATAATCCAACAACCAGTTCGCTAAGCTTTTATAATTTTAATAAATTCGCGCGAACAGGATGGCACCACTGGAAGTACCATATATAAAGTATGATTTTGTTATTCGACCATTTCAAAGATAAGTAAATATTTTCAGGTTCTTTTTTTTTTTTTTACATTATTTGTGTACCGTATCGTTTCCTATTCAATTAATTTGTAATTCAAGTGTCTGTCCAAATTGAACAATTTCTGAAGGTTTAAATCATGGATGAATAAATTATTTTTGAAGATTCCATTAATTTTACAAATTGGTTAATCTTTGAATAATGAATCAGTTTTCTGATATTCACACTATTTTTAAAGGTACTTTTCTGCGCTATCATTTCGTACACATTTCGATAAATGAGTTTAAAAGTACAATCCCATTCAGAATTTTTTTTTAATCTGGGAAGGAGTTACATTTTAGAAAAATGATTTTATTGTACATTGTTTTGTTTTCTGTCTGCATGTGCATAACATGTTTATAACCTTCATATTCTGTCAGGAATCCAATAAATATATAACTGCAGTTGGTTCACTGGTGTGTATATTTAACTTGATGCATCTGTATATGGACTAGTTTTCTGTGGTTAATAGTAGCTATTAGGTTGGTGCAAAAATAATGACGTAAGAATGTCGTTTTTGACGTAGAAAAGTACGTCAAAAAACGACATTATTACGTCATTATTTTTGCACCAACCTAATAAAATTGACATAATATCGTGTTTTGTATTTGTTAGTAATTATTTACTTTTTAAATCCAACAACTGTTCGGTGTTCATAGAGTTTATTTACTGTTCACATGTTTCATATTGGGTAGATCCAGCTATTTAGTGATATTTCTTTTTTTTCTAAAACAAAACTTCTTCAAATACTAGACTCAAGAGGTACGACCTTAAGAGGGGTTATATGGAAGTGCATATTATAAGGATGATAACGACTGTAAGATGTGAGATCATCTGCCCGGCTCTGGTTCTCTAGATGTTTGCAGGGGCAGCATAAACCGTGGCATCATCTGCATAAATATATCCTCGTAATCTGAGAACACACTTAGGCAGATCGTTCATATAAAGCAGAAATAGGATAGGGCTGAGGAGAGAGCTTTTGCGGACGGCTTCGTAATTTTTTTTGCATCCGAAGAAATATCATAAGCATTGCGCTCTAAACTACGATCAAGACGGTGTGCACAAAAGTACTCGTTCGGCGAAAAAAAACCCGCTCCCTGCTGTTATTTTCCCCGTGAACCAAAATGAAAGGAAAACCTTTCTTCTATATATTAAAAGCCAGCACAACCAAGCAATCAGATGCATAAATAATATATATATATATATATATATATATATATATATATATATATATATATAGAAGACGCCTCACTTCAGTAACAGTTCAGCAGTAATTTAGATTGAATTATTTAACGCCATATCAACTCTTTATGGGTCATTTAATGATAAAACTTAATTTTTTGGGTGCCTTGATGTACAAAAAATATGATAGGTTATTCTTTCAAAAATTAATACATGGTAGATGATACTCTGATTTTGTGCATATGCATATATTCGTTTGTGTAGTGGCATAGCAATACCTTATGAAACATTAAATGACGAAACAATTTCTTGGTAGCATTAGTAATTTTCTTTACAATAAATTATTAGTTAAATTCCCAGATCAATTCTGTTGACAAGACAGATTGGTATAAAATGACAATTGAAAGAAAAAAATCTTAGATTTTGCCGACGCGTTTCGTCTTCCGACTTTTTCAAGGCAAAAATGAAATTGAAATGTTTTTGTTGTTATAGTTACATTAAAAAATCCAAATTTAAAAAAATAGACTCTTCTGTCTAAGCCTTTTTTCTGGTTAATGCAAATTACCTTTATAGTAAGAGATTTTGTTTTCCATGTCGACAGTATTGTTAAATTCCCAGATCAATTCTTGAAAAAGTCGGAAGAGGAAACGAATCGGCAAAATCTAAGATTTTTTTGCAATTGTCATTTTATACCAAAAATATTATTGCTGGTATAGTTTTTTTTTTTTTTTTCAAAATATATTGCTGGAAACTTTATTTTTTCAAAAAGATATTGCTGGTAATTTTTTTTTTACTATGAAAATGTATTGCTGGTATTTTTATTATAAAGTCTATTTTTATACTTTCATAGTCTTTTGACAAGCGTTAGAGGGTTAATTATTTGCCCACAGCTGCGACCCTAACATATTCTACCAGCCCAGGCCAGAGTGGACGTGGGACCAACAACAAAGTAGTTCCACGCTCTTCAAAGCCCCCAATCTCCTGATCAGAGTTCTTGTTGCCGCATGTAATTAATCGTTATACGCAGGACGTCCGTTATTCATCAGCGAAGAAGCAACTATCAAAATATGTTGCGAATAGATTTGTTATTTATACTCATCAGTATACTCCCATGATAATGGGCTTGCTACTATTATTCTTATGAGAAAAAAGTGTAACATTCATTAACCGATCAACAGGTGCTATTTTTGAATGAAATTTATAAAATATTTCTATTAAAAGAAATTTTCGGGTGAATAGTTTTCTCATTTTTTGCCCTTTCTGGCAATGATTGGGACTTACTTTCCAACCGTTTCATTGAGGTATTGTAAATGGCAACATCTTGATCATGTCATTATTATGATTTAGATGTGATATCCATTTTAGTTGCTACTATTAAAAGTCCTATTATTTGAAAAAAAAAGTTATTAATGATTCTGTAGCGCCAGTTCACATGTTTGGAAGTAGGATGATACTCGCTCAGACCTACAGGGTAGTTCCATAGAAACCATTTTAAAATAATGATCTGAGAGGGCGGATGTATAGAGCTGAATGAGTTTGGCAAGACGCATGACATCAATATAAAGGTCGCGATCTGTCGAGGCTAATTTAAGTACTTGAGTTTATCTTTTAGGTTAACTGCTTGGGTTTCTAGTGACCTACGGTACTGTACTAAACAACTTTTAGCGCAGCCTATTCTATTTTTAATTTCCTTATCTTTTATACTCTCTTTATCCCTAAACTGAAGTAATTGAAGTCTTTACTATTTACTGATTGCCAAATTTGCAATATGATGGCTTTCTTATAAATATTTGTTAACACCGAATCAATTATAGTTCAGTAACGAGTTTCGTGATTCGAACCGAGAAGTCGGCCATTTAAACTATCGAACCAGTTAGATATGATTGATTTAATAGGGATATAGGAAAAAAGTTTACGTATGACGTGTTTCAGACCTTTAGGACTTCATCGGACTAAAATGATGTTTCGGTTGATGGGAGTAAACGTACGCACAAAGGATAGGGAACACTGCAAATTAAAAAAAAAAGTCTTTTGTGTTTTAAATTTTATGTGTTTAGTTACATCGTCAAGCCGATTTTATTTAGTTTCTTTTATTTTATGTTTCCATAATTTTGTTATTAAATATCCTATAGCAAAAGTGATGGAAAAAATAAACACGAAAACCATTTCCATTTTATTATATTTTTTCCCTAAATTCTTCTTGATATATATTTTTTAAGATTGTTTTCACATATTGGGGAGGTGCTACTATGAAGAACGTGCCAAAATGTCTGTACAATGGAATTTATTTCTCATAGATGTGATAGGTTATAATGTTTTCGGGAACGTTATTTTTAAAGTCCTATAAATCCAAGACTCTATATTATTGAAAGCAAAGCACCGTTTACCTCCAATATTTTTCTTACAGAAAAATGTATCCTCGCATTTAGGAAGAATCCGTAAAACATTTTCTTTCCTTTAATAAATTGAAAATTATAAAAAGTCTTCAATTCTTTATCGCTTTGGGTTTAGATATATACTATATGCGGTATGTCCAGAATACAAAAATTACTTTTTTCGTATCCTTGTCTTTCATTTCTA
The DNA here is from genome assembly GCA_903632075.3 of Acanthosepion pharaonis. Lineage (NCBI taxonomy): Eukaryota > Metazoa > Mollusca > Cephalopoda > Sepiida > Sepiidae > Acanthosepion > Acanthosepion pharaonis. Next base: position 828,959 of record CAHIKZ030003604.1, on the reverse strand, counting down.
GGCGTATGGAGGTCGCTTTTTTTTCTGCTAAGAAAGGGAATTCTGTAATTTTTCTCTAGAGCTATCCATTACTTTTACAAGAGCAAGTTCATGCCGAAAATGAAGTACTCCTGCCGTATGTGAGTGGGAGCTGAGAATTCTTCATTGTCCACGTTAGATAAAGTCCAAAATCGTCTCATCATCCTTGTAGGTGATGACTTATTTTCCACCCTAGAATTCCTTTCTCAGAAACGAACTACATTCCTTAATTACACTCATGGTAATCTCCACGGCTAATAACCGCCATGTCACGCAAAATGTAACGAATCACCCTTATCCCGTTTGGATTCCATTAGTAAGATGTAATTTCTACTCGAGCAGTTTCTCCCCAAGAACCATTGTGGAATCGACTCCAAAGACGATGCTTCTCCGATAACTACAATCTTAACAATATCATGTCTATGGTCAAAAGTTATCCTCTCCACATATTCCCACAATCTGTGCTTCTTATTATGTAACCTTTAACATTGAGTGGTTCTTGGACGTTGTATATAGTGAACATCATATGGGAGGCATGAGAAATGGCGTCGGATTGAGAGTGACAGGGCTTATTGATAGGAGATTATGGAAGTAAAGGAGATAGTGTTGTCCGCTGCATTTTGTCAACCAGTAAAAAATGTTCTACAATCGTCGCCGGCACCCGCTCGCTTTCGAGCATCGCGATCATCATCGTCTCTGGCAGCGGTGACGGAGATGGCTGTAAACATCCAGCCTACTCCTGAAAAGTCGCGAGCAGCAGTCACAGAGAAGTGTGTGTTTTGGGCGCGTCTGGACTAGTCTTGTGAGCATGTCGCAGATCCTCTTCATGTTGACGGTTGAACTCGAAAGTCTCGTTCATCGCCTCTGATGGTCCTACGCCAGGAAGTCCGATCTGCATCAAGGGTTTCCCAAGTCACAGATTCGATGTTGGTCTGTTTCAATGACTTTTTCAACTGATCCGTGAGGCGTCCTTTTCGGCCTCAGCATAGCCTGTTGCAGTTGGCGAGTTCTCCAAACAGGATGATACGTGGAGTCGAGGGGGCACATTCTGACACGTGATCCGCCCAGCGGAGGCGATGTTGAAGGTTGGTATCTTGATACAGGGTAATAGGCAGTTTGAAAACAATATATAGAGAGGGATGTTTTTTTTTCGTGAGTAAGCAAGTTAGAAAAAGATAAGTTGAGGAGTCACTCGATCCCGATTGCTGATTTTAGGACAGATTTTGCCGGTTATTTTTTTCTCGAGACATTAAAACGCCTGTTATTTAGTAGCCTTAAAACCTGTTATTTTACTACCCCTGGACTGAGCATGACAACACATGTTCTTCTTCCAAGGCATACGATCGCGCGCCAATTTTCCAGATCTACATTATTTATATTATTAGGGCTATTGTCCTCATCTTTGTCGCCATATTTATCACAACGTTTCGGCCGTTGTACGCTCTGGCCTTCTTCAGGTTATTAGAATTTCGAACTGAACCCTTTATTTCGGTCACTGGGCTCTTGATAATAAGAGCGAACCTCGAACTCCAGCTCTAGATATCTCGAAGGCGTCTCTCTACGGGTGCTACTAGTATCATGTACACTAGGACTACTTGTCACATGGTTGGGTTATCAGGAACGAAACGGGTTCCCCCATCACTCTTTCCAGTTTGAGGGGTATAGCCAGACACCTAAGTAGGTTTAAAAAAAAGACTTGTAAGATAAAATGACATCTAGCACAGTAGGTTAGAATGGAATCTATAACTATGAATGATAATCATACGGTACCACTGAACAGAGGGATTTCAAGACAGGAGTCAACTGCCAGGAAGGCGGTTTACTCCAATGGAATAAATAACCAAGATTCAGTGATCAAGATGATCCTTCAAGTTGGAGAGCATCAGCTGTGATCTTACGTGAAAGGGTGTGATAGGCCAGGGCAGGTTTACATATCGTATAGTTCACACTCATCCCCGGTCTTTTCAACACGACCAGATGTGTATTCTTGGTCTCCTGTTGAGGATTGATTTTCCGTTTACTTCTATAGTCTACTTAAACTATATCCTTCTAACGTCTCCACCTAAAACTGAACTTATATTTACTACATATTGACATTTTTCCTCGATAGGAGAAGATAGTTTTGCCTGTCATCCGGTTCACCTCCTCCCCGATTTTTTTTTCTTTCACTTATCATTGTAAAAAAAAAAACAGTCATGGGGAAGATGATAATATAAAATTTCCATTCCAGCCGCATGCAGGTTGTCGACACAATTTAGTAAATTGGAGAAATATGCAAAAGGATCCCTTACACGGAGACAGGCAACTGAGTTATTATTATCTTGCTAGTCAGTTCTCTTCGATGAGCTGGGTACCTTCAACACGTGGGGAAAAATATGGCATTCCACAATCGCCTATACTCGTTTCTCTCTTTGCCAGGTCAGGTAACAAGAAGGCAGCAAGACATCTAGCAGCGGAGCATTTATGGATGGGTGACTTGGTCTTACCCTCTATATGCCTTGTGAGCGTTAAGTTTTCCAAGCACTCTTTCCTCATTTCATGTCCAAGAAATCTGAATTTGAACAAAAAAAACGATGTTTTCTATTTTTAAGCACATTTTTTACTTACTAAAATTGCTACGTTTTGCTTCACTGGTTTCTATTAGCAAGAAATGGGTGAATTTGCTAGCAACTGGTTTTGAATTGAGTTTTTCCTCTCTTAGCCATATTAAATAAGATATCATTCACCACATAGGATAGTATCTTGAAATGCATATAATATAAATGATGTGCGCACATATTATATAAAGATGTTAAATTATCAAATAAATTAATTGACAACATAAAATAAACTAAATTGCATTCTTTTTTATACTGTCTCATTCCATTACCGATTACACATGGCGTAATTTTAAAACATTTCAAACGTGCACTCTGAATGAATACAAAGATGTAGATAAAGGAGTTCAAACCACTACAAAGACACCACACAGTACTTGATGATGACAGGAAAGTTGAAAGTACTTTAAGAAAAAAAACTGAGCTTTGGTCAGAATATAAACAACTAGTAGCATAATATTCAACTTATTATCCGGATGTTGGAAAATTATAATAAAACATTGCTGGTTCTCGTATAGTGCTGGAACTAAAATGATGTTTCGGTTGATGAGAGTAAACGTACGCACAAAAGATAGGGGGTGCTGCAAATTTAAAAAAAAGTCTTTTGTGTTTTAAATTTTATGTGTTTAGTTACATCGTCTAGCCATTTTCATTTAGTTTCTTTTATTTATTTTTCCATAATTTTGTTATTAAATATCCTATAGCAAAAGTGATGGAAAAAATAAACACGAAAACCACTTCCAGTTTATTATATTTTTTCCCTAAATTCTTCTTGATATATATTTTTTAAGATTGTTTTCACATATTGGGGAGGTGCTACTATGAAGAACGTGCCAAAATGTCTGTACAATGGAATTTATTTCTCATAGATGTGATAGGTTATAATGTTTTCGGGAACGTTATTTTTAAAGTCCTATAAATCCAAGACTCTATATTATTGAAAGCAAAGCACCGTTTACCTCCAATATTTTTCTTACAGAAAAATGTATCCTCGCATTTAGGAAGAATCCGTAAAACATTTTCTTTCCTTTAATAAATTGAAAATTATAAAAAGTCTTCAATTCTTTATCGCTTTGGGTTTAGATATATACTATATGCGGTATGTCCAGAATACAAAAATTACTTTTTTCGTATCCTTGTCTTTCATTTCTAGGCGTATGGAGGTCGCTTTTTTTTGCTAAGAAAGGGAATTCTGTAATTTTTTTCTCTAGAGCTATCCATTACTTTTACAAGAGCAAGTTCATGCCGAAAATGAAGTACTCCTGCCGTATGTGAGTGGGAGCTGAGAATTCTTCATTGTCCACGTTAGATAAAGTCCAAAATCGTCTCATCATCCTTTGTAGGTGATGACTTATTTTCCACCCTAAATTCCTTTCTCAGAAACGAACTACATTCCTTAATTACACTCATGGTAATCTCCACGGCTAATAACCGCCATGTCACGCAAAATGTAACGAATCACCCTTATCCCGTTTGGATTCCATTAGTAAGATGTAATTTCTACTCGAGCAGTTTCTCCCCAAGAACCATTGTGGAATCGACTCCAAAGACGATGTTTCTCCGATAACTACAATCTTAACAATATCATGTCTATGGTCAAAAGTTATCTTCTCCACATATTCCCACAATCTGTGCTTCTTATTATGTAACCTTTAACATTGAGTGGTTCTTGGACGTTGTATATAGTGAACATCATATGGGAGGCATGAGAAATGGCGTCGGATTGAGAGTGACAGGGCTTATTGATAGGAGATTATGGAAGTGAAGGAGATAGTGTTGTCCGCTGCATTTTGTCAACCAGTAAAAAATGTTCTACAATCGTCGCCGGCACCCGCTCGCTTTCGAGCATCGCGATCATCATCGTCTCTGGCAGCGGTGACGGAGATGGCTGTAAACATCCAGCCTACTCCTGAAAAGTCGCGAGCAGCAGTCACAGAGAAGTGTGTGTTTTGGGCGCGTCTGGACTAGTCTTGTGAGCATGTCGCAGATCCTCTTCATGTTGACGGTTGAACTCGAAAGTCTCGTTCATCGCCTCTGATGGTCCTACGCCAGGAAGTCCGATCTGCATCAAGGGTTTCCCAAGTCACAGATTCGATGTTGGTCTGTTTCAATGACTTTTTCAACTGATCCGTGAGGCGTCTTTTTCGGCCTCAGCATAGCCTCTTGCAGTTGGCGAGTTCTCCAAACAGGATGATACGTGGGAGTCGAGTGGGGCACATTCTGGACACGTGATCCGCCCAGCGGAGGCGATGTTGAAGGTTGGTATCTTGATACAGGGTAATAGGCAGTTTGAAAACAATATATAGAGAGGGATGTTTTTTTCGTGAGTAAGCAAGTTAGAAAAAGATAAGTGGAGGAGTCACTCGATCCCGATTGCTGATTTTAGGACAGATTTTGCCGGTTATTTTTTTCTCGAGACATTAAAACACCTGTTATTTAGTAGCCTTAAAACCTGTTATTTTACTACCCCTGGACTGAGCATGATAACACATGTTCTTCTTCCAAGGCATACGATCGCGCGCCAATTTTCCAGATCTACATTATTTATATTATTAGGGCTATTGTCCTCATCTTTATCGCCATATTTATCACAACGTTTCGGCCGTTGTACGCTCTGGCCTTCTTCAGGTTATTAGAATTTCGAACTGAACCCTTTATTTCGGTCACTGGGCTCTTGATAATAAGAGCGAACCTCGAACTCCAGCTCTAGATATCTCGAAGGCGTCTCTCTACGGGTGCTACTAGTATCATGTACACTAGGACTACTTGTCACATGGTTGGGTTATCAGGAACGAAACGGGTTCCCCCATCACTCTTTCCAGTTTGAGGGGTATAGCCAGACACCTAAGTAGGTTTAAAAAAAAGACTTGTAAGATAAAATGACATCTAGCACAGTAGGTTAGAATGGAATCTATAACTATGAATGATAATCATACGGTACCACTGAACAGAGGGATTTCAAGACAGGAGTCAACTGCCAGGAAGGCGGTTTACTCCAATGGAATAAATAACCAAGATTCAGTGATCAAGATGATCCTTCAAGTTGGAGAGCATCAGCTGTGATCTTACGTGGAAAGGGTGTGATAGGCCAGGGCAGGTTTACATATCGTATAGTTCACACTCATCCCCGGTCTTTTCAACACGACCAGAGGTGTATTCTTGGTCTCCTGTTGAGGATTGATTTTCCGTTTACTTCTATAGTCTACTTAAACTATATCCTTCTAACGTCTCCACCTAAAACTGAACTTATATTTACTACATATTGACATTTTTCCTCGATAGGAGAAGATAGTTTTGCCTGTCATCCGGTTCACACTCCTCCCCGATTTTTTTTCTCTTTCACTTATCATTGTAAAAAAAAAACAGTCATGGGGAAGATGATAATATAAAATTTCCATTCCAGCCGCATGCAGGTTGTCGACACAATTTAGTAAATTGGAGAAATATGCAAAAAGGATCCCTTACACGGAGACAGGCAACTGAGTTATTATTATCTTGCTAGTCAGTTCTCTTCGATGAGCTGGGTACCTTCAACACGTGGGAAAATATGGCATTCCACAATCGCCTATACTCGTTTCTCTCTTTGCCAGGTCAGGTAACAAGAAGGCAGCAAGACATCTAGCAGCGGAGCATTTATGAATGGGTGACTTGGTCTTACCCTCTATATGCCTTGTGAGCGTTAAGTTTTCCAAGCACTCTTTCCTCATTTCATGTCCAAGAAATCTGAATTTGAACAAAAAAAACGATGTTTTCTATTTTTTAAGCACATTTTTACTTACTAAAATTGCTACATTTTGCTTCACTGGTTTCTATTAGCAAGAAATGGGTGAATTTGCTAGCAACTGGTTTGAATTGAGTTTTTCCTCTCTTAGCCATATTAAATAAGATATCATTCACCACATAGGATAGTATCTTGAAATGCATATAATATAAATGATGTGCGCACATATTATATAAAGATGTTAAATTATCAAATAAATTAATTGACAACATAAAATAAACTAAATTGCATTCTTTTTATACTGTCTCATTCCCATTACCGATTACACATGGCGTAATTTTAAAACATTTCAAACGTGCACTCTGAATGAATACAAAGATGTAGATAAAGGAGTTCAAACCACTACAAAGACACCACACAGTACTTGATGATGACAGGAAAGTTGAAAGTACTTTAAGAAAAAAAAACTGAGCTTTGGTCAGAATATAAACAACTAGTAGCATAATATTCAACTTATTATCCGGATGTTGGAAAATTATAATAAAACATTGCTGGTTCTCGTATAGTGCTGGAACTAAAATGATGTTTCGGTTGATGAGAGTAAACGTCCGCACAAAAGATAAGGGGGCGCTGCAAATTTAAAAAAAAGTCTTTTGTGTTTTAAATTTTATGTGTTTAGTTACATCGTCTAGCCATTTTCATTTAGTTTCTTTTATTTATTTTTCCATAATTTTGTTATTAAATATCCTATAGCAAAAGTGATGGAAAAAATAAACACGAAAACCACTTCAGTTTATTATATTTTTTCCTAAATTCTTCTTGATATATATTTTTTTAAGATTGTTTTCACATATTTATTCACAGATATACATAAATACATACATACATATATATATATATATATATATATATATATATATATATATATATATATATATATATATATATATATATATATACAGACATATATATTCACATACACCCATATATATATATATGCAGACATATATAGACACATATATAAGCACACAAACAGATGCATACATATACAGAGATACACACATATACCATACAGACACATATATACACACACACATATATATATATATATATATATATATATATATATATATATATATATATATAAGTATATATGGAGAGAAATACAAAGTTTGCTAGACTGACGTACAATTAATTTAGACAGATATATCGTTATATTTATAAATGCATTATATCCGATATTGAGACCCATTTCCCTCTAAATATAACAACATTCCAACCACACACACACACACATACACACACACAAACACACACACACACACACACACACACATATATATATATATATATATATATATATAGCGAGAGAGAGAGAGAGTTTGTGTGCTTACTTTGGATATTTGTAAATACATAACTAAGTAAAACGTTGTATGTTAATTAAATCACGAATGCACGCAATCGAATCATTCATTTTTTTTTATGTTTTTATATGTTTACATTTTGGGGACATATTTATTAAATCTATCTATCTGTCTAACTTTGGTTTTATTGGTGATTTTTCTGTGCGTAGGTGTGCTTGTTGACATACGTCTGTGTAGTTTTCATCTGCGTGTGATGGTGTGTGTGGAAAATCTTGGTAACTCATTTCCCGCCCGATCGACTTCTCGCCCAAGTCGAAAGAGAGTCCAGTTACTAAAGAAGAGCCAGTGGGGCATTGGCATGAGTCCAGCCAATGTCCAGGACAAATAAGATTCATTTGTGTCCATGCCAAGAGCAGACCGTGACCGCCTTCTCTAACCAGTGCTTCTAACTGCGCAGAATAAAACATGAAATAAAAATAAAAAAATAAAAAAAAAAGACGAAAAAAGAATAAAAATCATCGGTTGGTTCCAAACGTAGGTTTTCCACCTAACAGATGAAATGTCAGCAACCAGTAAGGACACCACTTGACGTATATACAAAAGAATGGAAATCTACGCATGCGCATAGAACGTGTTTAATGGCATTGGCTTGTTTGTATATTGCTGGCTTTCGTTGTGTTCCTGCGTGCTTAATTTTGAGTTTATATGAGAAACAGTGTGCGTAAATACTTCGTATACAAAAAAGTGTTGTTTATTAATTTACTATTGTTTTTTTTTTTATCGAATCTGAGTTGATTCTAGGTAAGATTAAAATTAAATTTAGATCGGCGCGTGATTATGTTTAATTGCATTACATTGGGTTCATGTTTATTAAGACGAAAACGGAAAAAAATATATAACTTTATCGATGAGTGTTTAAAAATATCTGTTTTCATTTCTTTCAAAACATTCTTAGATAATATTTCATTTTACGAGTGTGCATATGTTCCGGGAAGTAGAAATCAGAAGGAGCATTGGAATCTCACAGGCTGCATTTCGAAAGCCAATCAATAGAAACAAACAAAATACTGTTGAACTGCTATGTAATATGAATCCTCCACGGAAATGTAAACGAGACTTGAGGTAACAGTGACATAGTTCTACAGAAGGATGGTGATAATACCATAAACGGAGTTTTTGAACAATGAAGACATTTTTGTATGGGCACTTGTATATAGGATCTGAAAGTGAACAAGGAAAATTTGGTTCTCATATAGTCTTGACGTGCTACAGCATAAGAAGAAGGCAAATATAATACCCGTGAATCATTTCAAGGTCAATCACTCAACGAGAAATTAAAACAAAATCTTTATCGTTCACTTTACATGCTTAAAGTAAAGGAATTGTCATAATTGCTATTTAAACTATATGTGGGTTACCCGACTTAATTTTACTAAAAAGAAATCTGTTGCTGCTTAAGCCTATAAATAAGCAATAACATTCTCACTGACTCTCTTTTCTATTTTTCTCTTAGACAATAAGATGTAGTTCGCACGTGGTAAAAATGTGTGCCCCACCGGGGTGGGTTGGGGGTTTGTCACTTCACTTTCAATTACTTTTCTCTCGGACTTCTACACAAACTTCATACACACAGACCACATTCGCTAGTTTAAATGTTTTCTTGATATACATTCTTTAAATGTTTTCTTATTTCATATTCATTGTTTTGTCACCCGCAACAATTTTTTATTGTCTATGTATACATATGTATTGTTAATAAATACATTGCCTCTTGTTTGTATATAGTTTTGTTGTTACTTTATTGATTTATTAACCAGACTTACATTCGCGTCCGTAATAATTGTTGTGGGAAAATATTGCAGTAAACACGTGTTTTTTTTTTTTTTTTTTTTTTTTTTTAACTAAACCCAACTAGCATTCTTTCAACAAACCGCAAACCGTGGGTTAAGAACAACTTTCCATATTCTGACCAATCAGGATATATCAGAATATTTCTGAAGCAATTACTTCATTTCAGTACTCCGCACTCATAATTACGGTAGAGTGTGAGGTAATGGTTACGTGTCCTAATGTGCGGGTTTTGGCAGTTTTCATATACAGTTCTTTTTTCTATTTTATCTAACTCATCTAACATTTAGCATAACTTCAAACGTATGGAATGAACTCCTCATTCAGTTGCAAAAAATAACCTTTAAATCATAACACAACGATCAACAGCCTGACATGGAGTTGCGAGAGTAACTCTGTGTGAGATTTTGTTGAAGTGTACATCTGTCTCAATGTGTTTTCTAATTGACGTTCATATTGTAGAAATATGTCTCTTAACCATTGTTTTTCGTGCTGGGGTAGACCGAAACAGGGAACGGTCAAATGCACGGTCACAAAGAAACGAAAGATGAAGACAAACGTCACGACGAGAAATGAGGACTCAAAATCTCTTATCAATATATTTAGGTGCTAATTTAACAGTTCAACTGCGCGGTATAAGTGTGTGACACTTGAAATAACTTTTGCTATATCGGAATAACAAATCAACTTTCACTTGATTCTTCCTGCTCCCAACTCTGAACATCTCAATATCATTACGCGTGGCTGGCAACACAATCGGGCGGCATCCGATCTATCCGAACGACAATACCCCACCATGATTTTTCTAGAACTCATACTTCACTTGCATCTGTAACAGTTAATATAAGCTCCTGGTCCGAAATTTTCAATTTCCGGCTTTGTTGTCACTAGGCCCCAAATTTTCTTATTTATTTATTTATTTATTTGTTCATTGTATTTTGATCTTGTGGATGCCCTTTAGAATAATCGAATTCCCAAGTTTATTTGACTGCCATAAAAACATGAAACACTTGAGATCGTCACACTGAGATCGTCACACTCAGTCATAATGTCGAAATATATGTCGGTGTGTATTTACTCGAATCATATTATATTCGAATTTAATATAATAAATCATCCAATTTTTTAATAACTAAGCCCACAGTTTTCTTTATTTTAATACTTGTTCATATAGTGTAAAATCTCTTATGTGCTGCGTCCATTAAAGATGTGGGCGATCATAGCTTACCAGAACATCTAGTTCTTTCTGCCAACCATTTAGACAGGCTCATTAGGTAGGTTAGGCTATGTCCTTCTTTATTTCAAAATGTAGTGTGAGTGTCAAATTTTCTAAGCCATCTTACCGTATTCATTACTATAAAAATATCAGCTGTCTACTTCTATTGCTTGTTATAATTCTCCATTTTGTTTTCATTTAAAGATTATTTACTCCTCACGTGTTCAGTCCATGCTATTTTCACCATCCTTCTGTATAACCATATTTCTGTCGCCTCAAATCCCTTCTCAACCTATGATGAAATAGTATCGCATTCTATGCCAGATAGGTGTACATATATCACATAACAGTTCAGTAATGTTTTCTTTGTTTTCAATGAAATATTCATATTTAATTAAGTATTATAATATTGGAAGCATTCTGTCGTTATCCAAAGGCACCTGAGTAAATTTATTTTATGAATTTTTCATAGATACAACTATTTTAGTTTTTAGTTTATTTTTTAAAAGTTTTTCAGTCAAAATTAAAAATAAAACTCATACTTAGACTTAAACAGCTGAAGAAAAAAAAAATTAAGAAAGAGAGCAGCTGGAAAATTTGGCATGTAGGAAAGAAGGATAGATTGAAATATCGAGTAAACTACACTATTTACATTATTCGGACTATTGTCCTCATCTTTGTTGCCATGTTTATCACAACGTTTCGGCCGTTGTACACTTCGGCCTTCTTCATGAGGTTGGAATGTCGAAGGACACATGGCACAGTGGATAAAGGCGTTCGTTAGATCCAGTGACAGGACCCAAAGAGTGTGAGTTCAATACATGGTTAAGGCAGTGGAGATATTTCAGAGGGGAATTAACAGGAGATAACTGATATCCATTAGATATGTCACGTGGAACTAGAACAGTCTACCCCAGTGAGCGAAATAAAGGGGTTCAGATCGACATTCCAATAACCTGAAGAACGCCGGAGCGTACAACGGCCGAAACGTTGTGATAAACATGGCGACAAAGATGAGGACAATAATCCGAATAATGTAAATAGCTTACGTAATACCTCATCTCAGAAATATAGACGGAAATCGAGTAAACTACTTTACGTAAATGTCATATACGAAGAAAATGAGTAACTATCGACATCGGGGTTTGAGTGTGACACTCTAGACTTAGAATAAATATTTTCCTCCAGGTGTATGAATAGCGGTGTCAGGCTACTGACTGTGGTGAGTATTGAGTGATTTTTGAGAGGAACTATCCAGTGGAATTAGTGTGAATTAATGTGCATCGAGATTTTTGTTTTTTATTTAGGATTTACCGGGCGTTAAACCGACCCGCGCTATTAACAAGTTATTCACTGAATTGGTTAATTATCTTTGGTTTACTTTGAATTCTATGTTATTGTTGAGTATTCATTTGCAGTTGTAGCTAAATATAAGATTTATCTTAACACTGAAATATTGAGTTATACTTAATTATTAACGGCCACAAAAAATGGATGACAGAACAGAAAATTGGAAGAAAACATTGTTTAGAACTAGGAATTATAAGAATTTGCGAAGACCCATGACCGTTTACATCCGGAAGTTACAAGAGGAAGACATATCAAATATTAGTCGCTTCAAACACATTTCTGCGCTTACAACCTCAGCGTTCTTTGAAAAGAGTTAGTATTCAATATCTATTAAGTTTAGAGTTCATATTTCCCTTTTATAACTATCATGTTTAGAGAAATACAATTACTGAGTGAAAGATTGTCGGCGCAAGTGATGTGTAATAGATTTTTATTTGTTAGCTAACAGAGATATGATCGAAATATATAGTTTGATATACAATTATAAAGTAACAAGTCTTTCGCAATTCCTAATTCTGAGTCTATGAAAGTAATAAAATTTAGCCATTAATAATAATATTAAAGCTATATTACTATCAATATATTTTGTATCCGGATATATTTGCATAGGATCTCGGGTCTTTTAAACTACTGACAGTATACTTCATTGAACTTCATCTATGTGGCTTTGTAACTAAATACATATTTATATATTTTCATAAAGGATTCTATTTCTTATAGAATGTTGGTTAAAATTATTAATGGTTAAATTTGACAAAGATTGTACCAATGTTGTCTATTCAGCGTTTGCAGTAGTAACAACAGTTGCAGGAGCAAAAAGAGTAAAAAAATAAATTACGCATTTTCCAGATAGATAGTTAGATTTGCTTGGAATGTTAGATTAACCCAATATCTGGACAACCAGTATGAGATCTAATATATTATATTAGCGTTTGGTCTGCGAAATAATTTAACTTACATTCTCTCAGGGACGAGGAATTCAAAATATTTCACATTAGAAGAATGCGATTGTCTGACGATTGCATCGGAACATGAAACTGACATTAAATATGCTATCTATCTATCTATCTATCTATCTATCTATCTATCTATCTATATATATATATATATATATATTAATCATGTATATATATATTAATCATGCTATATATATATATATATATCATGCTATATATATATATATATATATATATATATATATATATATATATATATTAAGCCCCTAAACTATTTGCTTAAAAATTAAATATTTAAATTGATAGCAATTATCAATTTTTTTTAGACATTTAAATTTCTATCAAGCATTGAAATCTATTCTTTACATAAATTGTTAAAACCCAATTACAGCCTCTTTCGATTTACTTCCCTCTCCCTTTCTCTCTCCTTGCTGTAACACTCATTTGTATACATCTGTATTACCGTTTTCTGTCTCCTCTTTCTTTTTCATTTTTCTATTTTCTTTTCCCCTCCCATTTCCATATATCATTTCCGTTAAGTTAACCATCTAAATAGGTCAAGGTCTGGTCACTCTTCCTACCTCAATATAAAGTACACTTGAGAGAGATATGAAATTAACCCCTCCCTATACTCTACCATGTCTCTTTAACTATCCCTCTCACACCCTCTGTTAAATTACAAAAACTTACACTACCCATCAATTTTAATCTCATTTTCCGTTTCATTTCGTTGTTGGAAGTGCTATCTGATGATCTGGCGTCCTTTTAAAAGGACTCTGGTGAAATAATTTATTATAATGGTACCTTAAAGTGGTCTGTTTTACTTTTAAATATATATATATATATATATATATATATATATATATATATATATATATATATATATATATATATATATATAGGGTGTTCCAAAGAAATGTATACATTCTTTAAATATTAATAGTTAACAATACATTACCGTGATGTGAGAACTTATATGGATGAAAATATGCAAAACAGATGGATTGGAAGAAGAGGCACAATTGAATACCCACCTAGATCACCAGATTTGACATCCTTGGATTTCTTTTTGTGGGGGGTTTCTAAAGGACTAAGTTTACAGCAGGAAACCTGAAACAATTGCTGAAATGAGAGTAGAAATTGAAGAAGAATGTGCTCAAAATGATACTGAACGTTTGTAGGTCTATTTCTTCCAGATATGAAAAGTGTATTAAACAGAACGGCGACCAGTTTGAGCACTTGATGTGAACTCATCATTATACGAACATTCTGCCATTGCTCTAAGTAGCTTTTATCTTATTAAAATTAATTGTTTTAAAGTTGTTTTTTGTATATTTTACTCTGAAATTCTTTAAATGTGTATTCTTTCTCTTATACAAATCTTATTTACAAGTCAAAATACATAAATTGAATACGTTATAACGATTCAAAGATTCAATTATTTTGGGACACCATGTATATATATATATATATATATATATATATATATATATATATATATATATATATATATATATATATGTGTATCTGTGCATTTAGGCAGCATATTATTGCATTTAGGAATGTCTGATTGAATAAATTACAAACAATATTTTGCTTATATGTCTAGTCTGTAATCTATTCAATCAGACCATATATATATATATATTAATGTCACACATTTCTTTGGGTGGATAGCCCTAATTGAGTTGACGTTTTCGATTATTTTCAATAGTATTACATTGAGTAAAATGAATAACGCAATCAGGCCGGTAGACGTAATGACCTCTGTTTAAAGTAAATGGAGCGTCTATTCATATACGGATATCTACTAAAATAACGTTTGAAGTGATAACAATGTATGTTAGGTTAAGAAGTAAAGTCCATTAACTCAGTAATATATATATATATATATATATATATATATATATATATATATATATATATATACACACACACACATATATATATATATATATATATAATATATATATTACACTCGAAAGAAAAATCAGAAATGGATAGCTACACATAGATTTTGCCTTACCAATTGCAACTCTAATGTTGATGTCACAAAGTGATAGAAAGTACTTGGGAAATAAAAGTGATTTCAACTATTAAAGTGCATTTTTGAATCATCTGATTGTAATACACGAAGAAATATTCGTGAATATGAAAGGATTATGATAAAATAACCAGACATAATATTTGTAATTTATTTAATCACACACACACACACACACACACACACACACACACACACACACACACACACATATATATATATATATATTATCCACAGACTAACTGTTTCGTTGTATCAGTGCTCTTCAGTGTGGCAAGACGTCCGATTGTTTCAAACCGGGATCCAAACCTGACGAATTTGGTATCAGTCAGAGATCATACCCCTAGGCTATCGTTGTACGGCAAAAAAAAAAAGGAAAATTTTAACCTTTTCCATACGAAATACACCAGTGGCTCGGAGAGCTCAATTCAACTGAAGAGCAATGTGTTAGTAGCAGTAGGAACCACTGTTTTTAATATTACCCTTTTCTCAAGTGAGCTCGACCGAATATGTATGCGTGTGTGTGTGTGTGTGTGTGTGCGTGTGTGTCTGTGTTTAGTGTGTGTCTGTTTACTACGCATATTTTCTATATGTGTATAGTTCTAAACCTTCGTAAAAATCGTCGACACAATTTATCCATTATTAATTAGCACATTCTCTGATCTTGGCACTAATCAAATCCCGTATATGAACATTTACGCCATTTCTTATAGGGAAGGGACATGTTGCTAGTTTTCACTGTCATCACAGAAGAATAAACGTCTTCTTTCGGAACCATTGCAATAAAAATGAAGTGAACATTCGAATTTGAAACTTGCAATGTTTATTTTGCATGCGTATTAATTATTAATCTGTTTCTGAGAAATATTCAGTTGAGAAATGAATGACGATTTATGGTCAACCGACTCCTATATAATGGCCGCATAGTGCCAAATAAATATGACAAATTATCGCTGCGCTTTTCACGTGGCAGTAATGGTTATCAGAGTCGAAGTATTTGAAGAAATTTATTATTTTCAAGCTACTATTTGACCTAAGAAAAGATTACCCGCTATAGGTTTTTTGCCATCATGTGATGGAAATCAGCACAAAGCATTCCTCATAGCTACACCAAAGTTTATAACTTGTATTAACCACAAGTTTTGTACTCGTAAATGTAAGCATATTGATTAATTCCGAGCAATTTCACAGACTTAAAATGTAATATTATAAATAAATATGGATGGGAATAACTCAAGATTTTTGAATAGTTAATTGTCACAGATAGCTCACTGATAGAATTGAAACTTTCTATATTAAATCAGTTAAAAATAATCATAGAAATTTTTGCCAATTAACATACACGCTGACAGTACATCGTTGCTATAACGCTTTCACTTCTTGTTTATTCAGTGGGGATTGGATTACCCGCATGAATTAATTTGCAGAGAATTGTCTGTGGAAAATATAGAATTTGAATATGTAGTGCGTTTATTCCACTTGTAAACATCTGACCCGTAACAAGTTTTTTTTTCATTTTTTATATCAGTATTCGGATGAAAGAAAACACTTAGATGCGTGTTAGTTTTCCTTCTTTTTTATTCCAACATTGCCTAGCAGACTGGAATGTCATGAATATTTCAAAAGAGAATCGAAACGTAATTTCTGAAAATTATTCGAGCAACCTCGCAGCGGTATTTTATTTCTTCATTAGTGACTTCACACATGTCATGAAATGAACGAATATTCAATTAGCGAGTATCACTTAAAAATTTTAGCGATTTTATTTAACAGAATACATATATCATTGGATATATTCTTTCACACATCGAAAATCAAAAGAAAAATTGTGCATATATATATATATATATATATATATATATATATATATATATATATATATATATATCATGAATAAATGAGGTCCTCTATGAAAACGAGGTATTTTTGTGAATGTTAGAATAGAATATAGGATGAGTTCTTATGGTGCTTGTGTAAGTTGTGAAAATATGGATGGGTCTTGAATCAAAATAGTTACGAGAAGCATAGTGACAAACCACTCCTCATTCGAAGCTTCTGTCATAAATAATCCTATTATAATTGAGCTTGCCCTCCCCACTTCATTAGTTCGAACGACCATTATATCCTGCCAATACCTCATAAATAATGGACTATTCCGTTTTGATCACGTGAAAAGACAGAGAAAAGTCACAACTTCGTTTCGGTGAGAGAAAGAAAGCAAGAAAGACAGAAAGAAAGAAAGCAAGAAAGAAAGCAAGAAAGACAGAAAGAAAGAAAGCAAGAAAGAAAGAAAACAAGAAAGACAGAAAGAAAGCAAGAAAGAAAGAAAGAAAGAAAGAAAGAAAACAAGAAAGCAAGAAAGCAAGAAAGAAAGAAAGAAAGAAGGGATGGTAGAAATATTTAACGGCTATTTCAGTGAAATGTAAAATGTTTTAAATTTTAATTTTTTTTTATTCTTAAAATAGCGGCCATCATTCATATTTATGAATGGTATTGTAATATTTTTTGATGTTGTTAAGCTCAAATATTTAACTATGCGATTGGGCAATTTATACGGATAATTTATTGTCGTAAAACTTGCCATGAGCTTACTCATTCATTAAATTAAAGATTAAGATACAACAGAAAATTTAAACAGGAAAACCGTGAAATTATCACTGGAGAAAACTAGTGTATATCATTATTAAACAAATATATTTAACAGAATATGGAGTAATTGAGTAGAAGTCGACGTACTAAGATATTTTGGTAGAAATCAAAAGAATAATAAAACGGTGTCGTTGCTATTAACAGGTGATATTTTTTTAGTAGAGTTCACCCGCAAAAAGGTAGGAAAGCCACTAAGACACAAGGGGTTACTGGGTGTAGAAGAATTAGAAAACAGAAATATTAGAAAAAGGAAAAGTAACCCTAATCCTAACACTAACCCTAAAGGAAAAGTAATCAGAAGGACAGCAGACAGCGATTGATATTGCATTAACATTTTTTAAGGTCAAAGTTGATCAGAATGCATAGAGACGGAAGAGAGTCCCACAGGCGAGAAGTGCGAGAAACGTAACTGTTGGCATAGAAGTTTTATATAGAGAACTCAACTTTAAATTATGAAACCTCGTCCCCAGTACTGCGTTTAAATTCATAAAGTCTACCTACCATAACGAAGAGACCATCCGAACATTTACCATGAATATATTTATAGAAAAGGCACAGGCAAGCATCTTTACGCCGGTGAGAAAGTGAATGAAGCGAAAACGCCAAATCAGGACAAATGATTTTGTTGATTCTTCGTTGGATTTTATTAACGATCCCTAGGTAGGAAGCAGAAGCTCCGGACCATATGTGGCAGCAATTTCCTAAATATGGACGTATGGTAGATTTATATATATAGCCAAGAACGTTAGCATGAGAAGGCCCGACGAGCCACTCTATTGGAGGTTAACATCAGTCATGCTGATGAAAGTCAGAAAGGGGTCGCTCAAATGATTAACAGAGTGCAGTTTAGTTTGGGAGGCATTAAAATTAACAAGCCATCAATTGCACCAGTTAATAACAGACTGAAGGTAGTTTTTGACATCAGCCTCCTCTTTGACATTATTGAACTGATTTTTATGTGAAAAACAAAAAACATTCCGCAATGTTATTACCGAAAATTTAAAATAATTCTCTTTTTTAGCTTCGAAAAAAAAAGATGCATTCTTTGCATATCGAACTTGTTCGCCTTTTTGTATGTGTTCCATGAATCCTCAGTACGTGGGAATTTATAGCTCGCTAGTATTTTTTCAGAAATACGTTATTGGATAAGACGTGTCTTCCTTTTGCCGTATACGCTCCGCTTGCAATATGCTCAAACTCAACGAGCAGATTTCTCGCTCTTAGACGAGGCTTTCCATCGGTGTTATTTGAATTATGTTTGTAAAGTTATATTTTCCCATTATTTTCCTCAAAGTGTCTTTTTCTCTTACCGATTGATAGATGGAATTTCTTTGTAATTTCTATTCCAGCCAAAAAAAATGATCCTCGTAATCTGTCCGCATTATTCTCAGCATTCTTTGGTTATATTATTTTCCTCAACTGTGTGGAAATTATTTACATTATAATATTATATTCCACTGAGTCCCATTACACACTGCCCGGACCAGAGATTGAACTCACAATTTATCCGTCACCAAATTCACTACCAAAGCTTTAATCCACTAGACAACAGTATTGCGGATTAAGGCGTTGGTCCGTGAATTTGGTGTAGTAATTTTAAGCCCAACCGCTGAACTGTGTACACGATGGAAACGGGGTGGACAATACCGCAGCAGTACTAAATAAGAAGTAGACGTGATAACCATAGTCATAGGCAATGAAAAGAGAACACTCGATCCTCCTTAGATTAAATAAAGCGTTCAGTTCAAAATTCTCTGTAGATTAACCGAATCGACATACACCTGATAGAGGTCTGAAAATACTACCATCGAAACGTTGTAATAACAGTAACTATGATATGGTTAATAGTCTGTATTTCAATAATATGAGGAAATTATCCAACATTCACTTCCATGTTACATTAGCCATCATGATCATTTTCGATTCTATTTTTCATCCAATAGTACAACAAAGGATACAGCCAAGAAATATTGTTCGCTCATCACAGGATTCTAATCATTAATGTTACATTTTGTGTTGCACTGTCTTCAATAAAGTCCCTTTTGTGTTATATTTCCAGTCGAATTTTACTATGCGATTTATTCATTATTATATTGATTAGAATCTTAATGATTAGTGTTGTTATGTGGCTAATCAAGCTGATTGTTCGTGGGAACTCACAGTTATTCGCACCTGGTTTCTATGGCAAATCCGTAAACATGGATCAAATTAAATCACCCGGAAAACTCCAACGTTGAAGCAGACCGCATTGGGAGATCGCTGTCAATATCTCCCATCGCTCAGTCATAAAAAGCCAAACAAAAGAATTATTCATCTGTTGGTCAGTTTCATTTCTAATGAACGCAATTTTGCTGCATTTAAAGTAAGTTGATAATAATAACAGCGAAGAAAACAAACGCTATGAAAAAAGTATCTTTGCATTGAAAGCCAAAGAAAGGAATTACACTTAGTGAACAATAGCAAGAGAATCAACGAAGGGAAATAACATTGGAAATATCAGAAATTAAACATGATGTAGAATATGAGGATTGTTGTAATGATTTATACCATTGTTTACCCAGTGCAAGGCACAAGAGTCACTCAAGGTAGATGGATAAGATTTTTGTAAGGGAGAGAGAAGAAAGAAGTAAAAAGTGCATATTATGAAGATATAAATGTTAGATATTAGTTGACCCTAGACTTAAAAAGGCTAATATTGTAGTGATCGGGGAAGCTTTCTATAGAGAGCAGATTGGTTGATTTTGTTTCGCGTCACCTATCAATCTACATGGGTTATTTAATGCCGAAATTTAAATGTTTTGAATACAATCTTATGGCTTCAATAACAGATAAAATGTACTGTTGGTCATTTTGTCATATTGTATTGTTGGTGATTTTAATAGAATAAATGTATTGATGATATTTTTACTATAAAAAATGTATTTTTATACTTTCATAGTATTTGGGAGTTCAATATTTTCCCATAGCTGTGACCCTAACGGGTGCTACCATCCCAATTCGGGGTGGACTTACGAATAACAGCAATTAAGAGGTGCTTCCATGCTCCTCAGATTCTCCAATCCTATCGGAAGTAGATTCCACAAAGTAATAGCTCTGGGGATGCTGTCCGTGTAGAATGTATTTCTTATCGAAGGAATACGAAGCGAAATATACCACTCAAGTTAGAGAGTGATGTTTTTATAATGGTTACAAGGATTGAATAAGCAGTGCATATTATGAGGATATATATGATAGATATCGGTCGGCTGTATGCTTCAGTGGTGTAAGATCGTAGTGATCGGGAAATATCATCTAGCGAGTCTATCTCACAACGTAACATTTGTTGAAAAAGAAGCTGTCTGATTGAAACCAATGGAATACTTCACTTTTCTGAATGGAGTGATTAATGGTCTAAGGGATTCTGCGTATCAATTTGTTCGACAGCAACTGCATAGACGGGTTGATTAAGTGATACAAGGCCCATGTCTTTAGATCTCGCGAGAATTAACTGAAAATTCAAAGCAACCAATGAAAACCGGTGTAAATATCGAAGATCAACAAATTGAAAGGCCGATGACAAGACGCCTGACATACAGGGGTGAACTGATGGGCAGAATGTTACCCCCTGTTCTTTCCTCCTGAAGAGGGTCCAAGTGTAATAGAAAATTGGTGAGAAATTAACTGATATGTCCTGGAAAGGGATATATTTGAACGAAGTAGCTAAGTGGTTTTGGCTACAATAACCAAGTAGAATATGGTAGCAGTAATCGATTGGTATGCGTCGTAGTCGCAGGTAAGAAGTGTAGATCAATGGCGTAGTCCAATGGGCGTCGTTATAGACTTAGCTTTCAGACTAAGGCTCTGACTCTGTCGTACCTATACGTCCGTCGGTATTTATGACGGACACCAGTCAATCATATTCCAGTGACGGGGAACACAGGTGTATGCATATTCCATTATATCATTAATAAAGTTCCAGAGTGAAGCATAATCTCCGATATTACGCCGTAATGCATATATACAGAACGTATATAGTAATAATAATAATAATAATAATAATAATAATAATACGTGAGTTGCATTGGTTTTATTTCTCATTTGTAACTGATCAATTATATATCAAAGACAAGATTACAGAATTGTCGATCTTACCTGAACATTACGAGGAGAGATTATTCGTACAGTTGCTCTAACGACAGTAGAAAATGTGAACAAAATGTCACATTTGTACATAATCTAACAGAGGAGTTCTGAAACTTTAGATCCCTCATGTTCTGTCGTCCTCTCTGTTCGTGATGGTGTCCACTTTTAGAAGATTGTGTTATAAAATATATGAATGCCACAGAATTAATAACAGACGCGTAGTATTTGTTCATGATTTTATAAAAAAAAGATTGTTACTTATATAATGTGATGTATAACAATGCGTTGTTTAAGCAAGTGAATTATTTCCTCAAAAAGTTTCTGCGACATACGTGATTTTCAACTGACAGTGCCGGAGAATTTTGTTCGCAACGGAAAGTGGATAAAACATCAAGAGTTCACCTACGCATTTATCGACAGAGAGGCGTGTGATTTCGCCATGGGACACCGAAAATTTGATAAGAGAAAGATTTCAAAATTACCATTAGCTAGTGAGTCATTAAAATTCAACAAATTCTTCTTGTGAGATGTCCAGAAGGGATCTGGCATTAATTCAAATGGGGTTCCGAATGGCTTGATAGTAAAAGGGGGAAAATAGAAAGGAAATTGGTCCCTTTCTGTCGTTGAAAAAGGAAGGAATCTGAGATTCCAATTATAAAAAAAATGGGAGAAGTTCTGAGAGTTCGAATGATTGGATCGTGCGCACACAGACTTTAACTGACATACGCCCAGGGATACGTGTACACCATTTCGAGATACACTGCACTAAAAAAGTTTTGCAGACTTTATGCACCTAAAAATTTATTTGATTTGTTATCCATACGACTTCGCTCATGTCGCATCTGCATTTATAGATTGTAAATATGAATGATTTCTGCTTATTTTCTTCGATAGCGTATTTATATTTGAAACGTTTATAGTGTACCTATAAACATATATACATAACTACTTATTGTCAAAAATCTCTGTCTCTCTCAGTCCCATATATAGGTGCGACTAATCCCTAAGACCCCAACCGTGGAACCAGCGGATGATGATTACAACAGATTTCAGTGTCTGAATCGGCGGATGAATAGGGCTACGCGTAATGGATATGCTACAGAAGGCGCAATCCGAAATTATAAGATAGTCATCGGCAGTCCGTTATAGTTTAATAACTGTATCCTGCATGTCTCATTCCATATGAGCCACGTAGTAAGTTCTGGAAATCAAGAGTGGGAATCAATTCCTGTTTCACCTCAAACAAATTGGCGCCATGAGAATATCCTTATATTTGATTTTCTTTCACCTACAACAAGCAATGACAAAGCCAAAAGACGATAGGGAATGAGTGATAGGAACAGATTTGACTGAAAATGGGTGCTTCACGTCTTGAACTTGCGCACTAGCGGCCAATTTAGTCATCAAAGACATCATAATAAAAGAACCTATCAGCAAAGAAGAAATTAATTTCTTGGATACGTGATAAAGCCGAAAAATGAATATATATATATATATATATATATATATATATATATATATATAGAGAGAGAGAGAGAGAGAGAAGAGGTAGCTATATAGATAGATACAAACTAATTTAAGATCTAATTAATTCTATTGAGCTCTTTTAAAAAGGTTTATACGTAATGGAACAGGCGTACATTCCCTATTCATTTAAAACAACCCACTTCCTAATGAACACAAATATTAAATAACACTATTAGAGAAACCTGAATCTAATATGAGATGGAAGACACATTTCTTTCTAATAAATAATTCCCAAATTTATTCCCAGGACATACAAGCATCTTATGGATTTAAAACTAACACCCCCATATTAAAGAATTAGATACATTTGAAAGGTTGATAAGCCGTAGAAAATGAATCAATCAAAACCAATCTATAACAAATAAATCATGTTGAGACTCGAACCGTGTCTCTTGGTTTGAATGCTGACCTTCAAACTTAAAACAATTACTAGCATAAGATTTCATGTCATCATGGGATTTATATGCCTTCGTTCTCCTATAAATAAAAGACCCGATTTGCATCTATGGATCTTCACCTCAGTGTTAATATCTGAGTTCTTTGTGTAGGTGTGATTCTAATCATCGTTAAACTTTTCACGCTCATGGATTACAGGAAATCTATCTCATTTCCTCCAAATTATCTAACAAATCTCGAATCTTATTGAACATCACTGAATTAAACACAACAACAAAGGATAATCGGTAATGATCTAATTAAATCGATGCGCCCCACTTTAGTTTATACGGCTTTGAATTTTCTTCAAAGAAATCGTCGAAACATGTCTTGGAAATAAGAAGACGAATTAATAATTACGAAAGTACCATTTGAGCAATACTCGCAAGAGTTTATATGACTGAGAATATATATTTTTGAAGAACATGTTCGCGTTGATCTCGTGGGCGCTACTTTGTTTGCGACCGTGTAAATCATTCACTTCTTAACTATAATAGCATCTATAAAATATTCTTCATTCTGATAGTACATCTACAAATACAAGCCTATGCTTTTTTAGTGACTCAGGAAAAATTTAATCTGGCGATTATTTAAAAAGATCTATATTTTCGTTTAGAAGTAATAATAATAATAATAATAATAATAATAATAATAATAATAATACAAAACATAATTGTTATTAAAGACCACAAACAAAAAAGTGCCTCCTTATTGATATGGCAGTCCCTGCTGACTGCAATGTATCTTTGAAGATATTTAAAAAGCAGTCAAAATACAAGGACCCTGAAATAGAAATCTCAAAAATCTGGCATATGGGAACATCAACAATCCCTGTTGTAGTTGGAGCCTTAGGACTGCTTGGAAAAGATTGCAGTAGACTAATTGAAGGGATTTCTGGAAGTCCATGACTCAAGGAGATACAAAAAATTGTTCTGACAAGTACAGCCCACACTTTACGAAGGGCTTTATCTATGTAATTTTTTTTTTTGTCAGTGAAAAGTGTCATGATGCCATTTCTAACCTTAGGTCCCTGGGCGGGACCCGGAAAGAAATGTGTAAACGCCAGAAATCAAAGAAAATAATAATATTATTATTAATAATAATAATAATAATATCGATGAAAAGATAAACTTTTTCATGGTCAAACAAATTCCGTACCCATCAATGGTTACATAGTGTAGTGTTAAAACCTGAATCCGAATAATAATAATAATAATAATAATAATAATAATAATAATTTGAATGACATTAAAGATTTGAAGCCAAGACCATAAAATGTTTACTCAAATGAGGATGCACCACGCGAAATAAGATGTTGATAGAATGTGCGTACCAAGAGCTGTAGGAGGCCGAGGTCTAATGCAGCTTGAACTAACGTTAAAAACTACAACAATCGGATCGGAAGCACAACTCACAAAAATACAATGATCTCTCCAACAAATATTAAAACATCAAATCCACACCAACAACAAAGAAGATGCCCTCTTCAAGAAACAGCTTAATATTCCTCAAATCATACCAACAAAAAAAGAAGCGAATACAATCTACGCAAAACGAGTAATACAGAAAACAAAATAACTCGGCCATATAAAATTACATAAAAACTGGTGGGACAGAGCGTTGCATGGCAAATACATAAAAAAAAAATGAAAGAAGTGGACTAATAAAAAAAATCACCAGTGGCTGAGGTGCATCGGGCTGAAAACTGAGATACACAGCCTAATTATTGCAACTTAGGCTTCGCAACCAGATTTTATGATTGCCATATAATCAAGGATTGACTTAGCCCGAAAAGCAGGATCTGCAAACAATATGATGAAACTGTCAACCATAATATCTATGGATGTCCAGAACTAGCAAAAAATTAATATACCCACGGAAAAAAAAACAAGGTAGTGGGATGTTTCCACTGGAATATATGCAAGTAGCACAAAATCGAAACCACTGAGAGATGGTATCAGCAACAACCAGACACGGTTACACAAAATAACGATGTAACTATTCTCTGGGACATGGCAATTCAAACTGACAGGGGAATAAAAGCTAGCAGATCTGATATTATCATAAAAGACAAGAAATTCAGGAAGTGTATGCTTATTGACATAACAATACCGTCTTAGAGAAACACTTCCATGATAATTATCAAGAAATTGTCCAAATACACGGGACTGGATATCGAGATTAACAGAATGTGGGAAATGAAGACTGAGATTGAGCCAGTATTAATCGGAACACTGGGCCTCGTGAGGAAAGGAACGGGTAATTTCCCTAACAGTGTCCCAAGAAACATCAACATATAAATTGCCCATTAGATCATCCAACTAGGAACATCCCATATACTAAGAAATGTGCTATCAATTATATTACGATTCTCCTATAGGGACTAAGTATCGTACTCTGGACTCGGCACTGCAGAATACAAAGCAGGACACATACACATATTATAATGATAATACGTTTTTCTATTAAATATTATATTCCTTTAAGTTAAGCAACGTCGAGACTGATTAGTACCTAGATGAGTGACCGCTTTGGAATACGAGGTGCTGTAAGGATGGGTATGTGGGCAGTGTTATGAATATTGTTTCGGAATTGCTAATCGGAGAGTCGAGTTTCAATTTCCGATCGTTATATTCACTTACGGGCAAATAGCCCTGGTTAAAAAAATGATCTCAGCAGAATTTGATTCCTAGTCAAATCTCTCTCCTGTCAGGTCTGTATATGTTTAAAAAGCCTAGCGTTTTAATCTCCTTCCAGGTTTGTTTGAAAATTGCGTCAATTGTCCTAAATCTCGTGATGCTTACATATAAAACTAACAAGGACGAGCAAACTGATGTGTCTACTCAAAGCGAAATGGCTTCAAATGCCAGTTTCGTTTTTCTGTTGCGTTCTCTTCCACACGTATGCATCTGAGGAAATGCCTGCATCTATCTTTCCTACCCACTAACAATGGGCTAAATAGTTAATAATGAAACACACCTGTCAATGGGTAACAAGGAGTCTTGGGGTAGGACAATTCTGAACCCAAAAACCTTATTGGGATACCACCATACATTTTGCTCACGAGAAGTCATTTCATTTCACAAATAACAAAGGGAGAATTGGCGGAGAGCTATGATCACCCTGAAGTGATACGTTATTTAAGAAAATTTGGAATGATGAGTGAGAGCAAGAAGCCGTAATTTTGTAAGTTGAGATTGAATTTTTTCAAGAGGTTCTCGGTTCCTTTCGTTTATGTATCATGATTTTCTTGGCAATTTTTGACTGTTTCTAAGAAAGATCACGTTTTGATATGAATCTTATCTTCCTTTAAGATTAAATTGTAATAATGAGACCAAACAAGAACTGGTATCTGAAAAAAAAAAAGAATATAATTTTTTTTCTTAGTTTTCTATTAAATATTATATTCCGTTTTTCTTGAATATCCTCCTTGGATAACCATCGTCAAAGAAAAGAGAGATATTACAGCTTCTAAGAAAAAATAAAACGAATGCAATAAAATACTTGAGGTACTTTATTTTCTTGGTATAAAATAATACTGGAGCATGCAATTTGACGCGATCAAGTGTCCAGTGATGTTCAAAATGGAGGAGTAATTTGTATCTCGTAATACAATCCTGGATGTTTTCTTTATTTCTTTCTTAAATACATCTTAACAATTTTTGAACACTCAACAAAACTAATAATAGAATAAAACATCTCGTGATTTAAGATTTTCTGCAATATTTTGTAACCTAAATGATGGCCTAGTTTGGAGAATCACAAGAAAAAAATATCTAATAATTGTTTACTCTGTC
Source organism: Acanthosepion pharaonis (assembly GCA_903632075.3). Classification (NCBI taxonomy): domain Eukaryota; kingdom Metazoa; phylum Mollusca; class Cephalopoda; order Sepiida; family Sepiidae; genus Acanthosepion; species Acanthosepion pharaonis. The sequence continues at coordinate 801,315 of CAHIKZ030003604.1, read as the reverse complement.
TTTTTACTCTTTATTTATCTCTGCTTATTCATCGACTTTAGAGGTTTTTCAGATGAGAATAATTGTTCTAATTGCATACAGCAACAGGAATAAACACTGCAAAAAACGTATAACACAACAACGAAATAAATATAAAAAAATGTATAGAAAAAAAAAGCTACATTAAGTACGAAGAAAGCCAGTAGTTCTGAATAAGAATTATCTCTCGAGCTTGACATGACATTTCTTTGCTGAAAAAAACTTTCCTGTCATTTTCTGCTTTGTCTCGTCTAAATATATATTTCCATAACCCAAACGTAACCATATAGACATATAAACGTATAAAAAATTAAATGTGCTATCATAGATATAAATTCTCAAATATATATATATATATATATATATATATATATATATATATATATATATAGATAGATAGATAGATAGATAGATATAGATATAGATAGATAGATAAATAGATTGATAGATAGATAGATAAGTAGAGTATAAAATACTTATTCAAATATATATTAACAAAAAAGATGAACATGTCTGAATATATATCTGTATAAATGCAGGCAAACTTTCATCAGAGCTTTCAAAGATAATTATATATGTTTGTTTAAAATCGAGAATATATATATATATATATATATATATATATATATATATATATATATATATATATATATATATATATATATATATATATATATATATATATATATATATATATATATATATATATATATATATACTTTGAATTAAATACCGGACTTTTTTCATTACGTTTTATTATGATAAGTCAACAGTTATGATATCGATTGTCTCCTCAGCAAATTGAAAGTGAAAGTAAAAATAAATGTTAAAATAAAACCCTGAAAATATCTGAAAACACACAGTTGGAAACTACACAGCACCAATGAATACGAAATAAATGGGAAATTAGGAAAATGGAATTTTATTCAAAAGAATTAGTAAGCATGGTAGAATAACACTGAGAAAACAAGATTTTTAAGAATATAAAATATAAAATAAGAAATAGTATTAAAATTGTGAGCATCATTATTATTAATAATAATAAAAGTACCTTATGAAATAGACGGGATATTGGGAATTTAGTATATTATATGTAAACGTGTTTGTTTAATTAAACATCATCTGGTAATGTTTATACATCAGATTGTGTCATATATAATTTCAATTATTGTGTTATTAGCTCCATTCTTCAAAGAATAAAGTGTAATTCCGATTTATTCAATTTATTTATATATTCCTCATGACTTGCAATGATTTATTGCCTCTTATCCGAAACCTCTTTAATACCTTCCCAGGTAAATACCGTTGGTTTAATCTGAAACCCCCCCCCCCAAAAAAAAACAAAACAAAAAACAAAAAAAAAACTTGTCGATGAACTGTAGAATCTTGTTTTCATTTGAGAAAATATCCCACCATCCAATCTTTTAATCGTTTGGCACAATTTCAGATGAATATAGCTGTTTCGATAGAACAGATTAACTGCGATCCAATTTGTTTACCAGTGTACGCAACCTTGGCTTTTTGTCGATCATTACAATCGGTTCTCTAAAACGAAAATTACGTAACACTCAACCTGGTAATTTTAATTAACGTGCCGCGGTGAATATTACTTGAAACCTAATAGGCGTGTCGTATCAAGTAAGATAATAAAATAATTTAGCCCTACTAGTTCATGTAACTAGTATACAAGTGAAGACAGATACATAGTTATGAACTGATCTTTCATGTTTAACGTCTGTTTGTAATATTTGCCATTGAATTAAGTGTCTTGCCAAAGTCTGCATTGTAGTTTGAACGTAACAGGAATGAGCTGGAATATTAATCTTTCATGTAATATACTATTCGGGTGAATATATTCAGTATTCTGTTTTCGTATATTTTCGGACAAGGCCTGCATTCTTTCTCAGGTGTAAACTGTTTGTGAGGTGATGAAAATGTTGACTTACCGTGTTAAATCAAGTGACAAAATGTCGCCTGTATTACCCGTCTGTAGAAAAGGAAGGTTTATAAAGATAACATACTAATTTTTCATCCAGTCTCAAACAATCTCTGACTGTTAACTTAGGTATTATGGGATTACCCTCCTGGCGATAATCCCTGGCAGCGAGATATTGATTTATCGCCCCTTTAACAGTAATTGTTAATACATGTTTGTTTAAATTCTCTATTTTTTTGGTTTTTCTTATTTTTGGCCGGACTCACATGGGTCCGCCAACATTTTTCGTGGGACAAATGTACCAGGTGTCATTAGATATTTGCTCAAAAAAATTTGACAACAAGCGACGAAAGTTGTGAAACCCGCAAAAATATGAACTGATGACTTCAAACGAAGAGTAATATCGACGCCAATTCAATAGTCGTGGTGTGGGCCTTGACACTTTGATGGCAGCCCATGTGTCTCTGCATTATAATCCACATTAAAGAGACCATGTCACGCCAACATGTGTGGTGCAGGCGAGTAAATAAGGCGTGGTTTTTGTGACTTCATGCTGGAATCGACCCACTCATGTCTCTGCTTTATTTCTGTATTCTGAGAATCATGGAAATAAATTTTGAGGATTATGGGGGACCAGCCATTCGGAAGCAACCGCCTCTTTGCACTAAAGTGGGAAGGCTTGTGAAATATCGACGCCAGCTTGACGATCGTTAGAAAGACTGGGCTATTTTGTGACCAGTAAAAACCAAATAAAATATCTATATACTTTAAACCTAACAAAACGGAAAAAATATTAGAAAAATCAACAAAATATTTATTAAATCGTCCTTGTCAGCCGTTTTTCAATGAAAGATTCTTGAAAGAAAGGTTGCTGCCCAAATATACATTGATATATATATATATATATATATATATATATATATATATATATATATATATATGTGTGTGTGTGTGTGTGTGTATAATTATTATTTAAACATCGTCACTTGATAAGACACCGGAGGTGCTGAAAACAAAATTGCTATTTTTGTAGTGATTTTATAACATATTTATGTTATAATGTTTTTAAAATAAATAATTATATCTGCTGTACTCTGTATTGAGCACTCTTTTAAGAATAGTAATTGTTGGTTATTGGAATTCATTCCGTATTCACCAATTATATACTTGTATATATATATATATATATATATATATATATGTGTGTGTGTGTGTGTGTATATATATATATATATATATATATATATATATATATATATATATATATATATATATATATGCTTAAAATATAATAATAGGTAGTTCGCCTATTTTCTATTGGTCAACAAAAAATATAGACGTACTAAAATCTCACAAAAAAGGCAGTTTTTAAATCGTACTTAAAAAATATTTCCTACTGTTAACAAACTTTAATTTTGACGACAAAATTAATCAGCAGATCCTGGAATGTACATCTACATGCGCCAAAGTAAAAATTTAAAATTAAAGTTCAACTTATCGATTCAATTTTATTTTTTTGTTTTCTTACAAGGATGTTATCAACATAATTCATATGTTATAAAGAAATTAGATTATTATGAAGTCTAATAGCATAAAGAAAAAAAAATGAAATTAACTTCCAGTGAGAAAATTCTTAATAAAGACATTTATTGTGAGTTTTCCTGTTTAAAATAATCGAAAAATTCATAAAAAGAGAAAAACGATATTGCCAAGAAAATAATTTGAAAATTTAAAATTTAGAAGTCTTTAAATTTTTGTGGAATATTTTTAATAATTGTAAAATAATAAATTTAATTAATTTAATTTTTGACATTACCGTTGTGATAAATTCTTTAATAAATATCGTTTTTCATTAATTTAG